>SATU01000542.1:0-20245 GCA_004335285.1 Ascochyta fabae | reverse complement strand
CCCCCCCCCCCCCCCCCCCCCCCCCCCCCCCCCCCCCCCCCCCCCTGAACTACTGAGGTCATGAGGGCGGGTATCTGCAATAATACAAGCCGAGTCGTTGACATGTGAGGACGCGCAGCTGGTGGTTTTCTGGAAGCCTTCTCGGAGACTTGACACCGATCGGACGGGACAGCAAAGGCGGAATGAGGAGCATCTCCTGTCCCCAACAGGCGGGAATAATTGCACGATGAAGGACGCAGTGTGCCTCCTACTCGGCTAGGGCAGCCACCACGTGCTCCGCGACAAACAAAAGACGCATGCACGGCAGGGGGATGTCGTACTGCAGGTGCTCGGACGCGAGTTTGTCAACCACATCGTAAGGACTGGATGCCTTATCGTCTTGAATCCCGTATCGAGTCAGCGGGGGTAGCCACGCCGATGCAGCAACGGGGAGACGATGCCAAAGTGTCTCCGTGGAGTAATACTTTAGTCTACGCAAACACGGCAACGTCAGTAGGTTACGCGAAGCCCCAACACTGCGTACATAGTCTACGGAGCGTCAGCCGCCGTACCGCAAGGCAGGAGTGCCGACGTGAACATATCGCGAGATACCATCCGACAGTCCCTGATCCCTGGACTGCCTAGCTACTGCAAGCCTGTGAGCAACGGGAACAGGTCCTGGGGGTTTGTTGCACACCACTTGAATCTTTCCAAGGGATCATCCCAGACCACGGGACGGTCCACTAGTAGCACTTCCAGTGAACTTTGCTGGTGGAACCGGTTTCCTGCAGCCAACCAAGAGGATGTGACGCTGTTGCCGTGAATACGACATGGCAATCGCAGCCGCCTTCGAGAAGTCTTCCATCGCCTGCGTAGAATTTGTGGCGTTCGTAGCTCCATGCATGGAACGAGGCGTTGTTGTGTCGCGTGCTCCAATAGATTCGAACGCCATGACGTTAACGAGCCCAGGTTTTCCAAGGAAAAATAAATTCCAAGGAAAAATAAAGCATCAAACAGCGAGGCGCACGTGAGACGTGGTGCGTGTGGGTTGTGGTAACATCAATCATCGTATTTTGTCTATCACCGCCAAATCATGCGAGCCATTAACATGGTATCATCACGAACTATACACGCACTGCGCACCCATCTACTCGTCATCCTCCTCAACCTGACCCAGCTCAACCTCGTCATCCTCTTCGAATGTGTGCTGCGGCACGTTGTACAGGCGCAGAACAGCCTTGTTGGGGTCCTTGACAAGGACGTACTTGCCCTCGTCCATGCGCAGTACCATGTCGACGATTGTGCGCACGATACCCCATCCGTTGTTGAGGTTGAGTGCCATCTGGGCAGCGAACTCGCGGGGCTTGTTGGTGAGCACGCCGAGGACTACGTGGTCGTTGTTGTTCTTGGGGTTGGTGCGGGATACGAAACTGTTCAATGTTAGCATTGTGGTCACCTTGCGGGGACATTGGGCAACACGTACCCAAGCTTCATGGTATCGGCCTTGGCAAGAATACTCTGGACGGTCCAGCGAGCAAGCTTGCAAGAGTTGTTCTTCATCTCAGTAGCGAGAACGGCACCACGCTGGCTGGCCAACTTGGACCTCCAGTCGAGAGCACCACCGGCACCCTGGGCCTTGTTGTCAAACTCGTTGAGTGCCTTGATGGTCAAGAACTGATCCTCGCCGTTGATGTTGTTCTTGACGACGGCGTCCAGCTCGGTTCGCACAATCAGGTGCAGAGGCTCCTCGTCCTTCTCGAGCGAGAGATCGAAGCGGCGGTACCTGTATGCCTTGGAAGCAGCAGGGTCGCTCTCGACCTCCTCGTTGTAGAAGGGGTGCTCGTGGGCCATGCTGACCTTCTGGTTCTCCGACTCGACGACGACCTGCAGAGGGAAGACGTTGTTGATGTGGGTGGCCTCGAGCATGAGGGCGCCGGGGCTGTTGATCGAGTCCTTGTTGCCCTCTGAAATCTCGAGCGGCGCATCCGCGGCGTTCTCGTTGACGGTGACCATGTCGAGGTTGGACTGGTCGCGCTTGTCGATAAAGACCTGGTTGCCCCTCTTGGTGAAGACCAGATCCCACGAGTAGACCGACTTGGTGGCGCACATGAGCATGGAGAGGACGTTGTCGGTGGCAAAGACGGTGGCCTCGTCCTTGTCGGCGAGCTCCTGCATGATGGGGTCGCTGGAGGTGGTGACATTGTAGGCGGCGCGCTCGAGGACCTTGAGCTTGCGTTCCGACGTCTTGGCGCCGGGCTGCTTGTCGTAGCTGCGGTCGTAGTAGTAGAGGAAGCCGTAGTTGTCGAGGTCCTCGCCCTCGCCCGTGTCGAGGTTGAGCTTGGCGAGGCGCGAGAAGTCAATCTCCTCCTTGACGGCCCAGTCGGGCTTGACCTGGACGGATGGGTCGCGGTTGCGCTGGGGCTTGTCGTCCCACCGGCCAAAGCGACGTCCGCCGCGTCCACCACCACGGCCACCGCGGTCGTTGTAGCCGCCCTGGCCTCCACGGCCGCCCACGCGCTGGAAGGTGCCGCGCCCACCGCGCTGTGCCTGGCCGCCGCGCGCGCCGCCGCGTCCACGGAAGACGGTGCCGCCGCCTCTCCCGAATCCGCGGGTGCGGGCTGATGTGCGTGTGTTGTCGACGACGGAGAAAGTGGCCTCCTCCTCGGCCACCTGGACTGCGAAGGGGTTCCCGGCTGAGTTGGCGCCGTACACCTGCTGGTCTGGCGGGTCTAGTTAGTTCTGTACGCTTCTTTCCCTCTCCTTCCTCTCTCTCACACACACTCGCCACTCGCCTCTCCCATATCTGCGGATGCCTACCTCTGTAGTTGCGGTTGCCGTACTGCTGGCGACCGCCCCTGTCGCGGTCCTTGCCGTCGGTCCAGTCGGCCATGCGACCCAGCTTGTCGGCCTTGGAGTAGGGCGCGAACGGGATGCCGTCGAGCATCGTCTCCTCAGAGACGGACGGGCCCCAGCCCTCGGTGGACGGGAGCGCGGACACGAGGTCCAGAAGTGATGCGGGCGCCATGTTGATTGCTTGAGTGTGGGGTCGAGGCGGTCGTCGTCCATTTCGACAATATCAGAATTTGGCGATTTTTGGCGTGGCGTTAGCGCACAATGAGCCTGCCCCGCCATCACCATAATCCATCACCATGATCCATCACCATGATCCATCACCATGAGTACCGTCTGCCACCTCTGTCACAACCACAAGCAGGCCTTCACTCGGCTGTCACAACTAGCTTGCAGAACTGTATCATGAGTTCAATCAGGCCAAGCTGTATTGACATGCAAACTTATAAACGTTGATTCTTGCATGTGCGTGTTATATCGTGAACATCTACCTATCATGCTTTCCTCATCACCACCTGCGCAGAACAAAAGCCTTGTAGACTTCCTTCAACCTACATAAAATCGTCACCTCTTCGTCCGTCTCCCTCTCTTCTCATCATCATCATCATCATCATCATCATCATCATCATCATCATCATCATCATCATCATCATCACCGCCGAGACCTTCAACCCCCTCCATCCCCTCTCCAGCACTGTCCACATCCCCAAGCACCTCCTCCCCAACATCAAACCGCTCTAACAACCCAACATCCCACCCCTGAAATTTCCTCGCCGTGACCGGAAGTACGGCTTGGCTCTCATCCAGGCTTTTCTCAAGCTCCTCGTACAACTCTGTCGGAAACTCGACGTCTTCAATCGTCGCGCTCTCTGGCTCGCCCGGCTGCAAAGGTGCCCATGTCTGCTTCTTGAAGAAGCCTTTGACAGCACGCGTTGGGTCGGTGCGGTGTGGGCGTGAGATAGAAGAGGAGAACATGAGGTCTGGGGTGAAGACCCAGAGGAGGATAGAAGCTGTTGAAGGCGGTGTGGATGTTGGAGCTGGCAGTGAAGAAGGTGGAGAAATCGGTAGAGAGGGCGGAGGGTGGATGTGGAATTTGCGAACACCGACGTTTTCGATGAGGTACAGGAGGCGTGCAGAAATCCATTTCTGCACGCTGTATGTACTGTAGAATGGAGATGAGGCTGGTCCAGACGAGATGCTGAGGCACCATTTCCATATCCGCCAGCCGTCTGCTGCTGCGTCTTGTTTGCCTAGTGTGTGGCCACAGTGTCTGCAAACAACTGCTTCATTTTTTTGTTCTTCATCTGGTAGAATCTACACTGTATTAGTACATTGTAGACACAAGTGTGAGAAGCGCAAAGAAACATGTGATCTGAACCTATTCTGCCAGTCCCAAGAATCCCAGGGCATAAAAGCAACGAAACGTCAGACTGCTCACCCAGCAACGCTGGCGACCCATCGACCAGAAGAGGAGGATCTGTCCAGCGCTGAGGGTATTTGTTGAGCTCCTCAATCTGGGGCGGTTGTATCGACGAGAATGCCACGGGTATCGGCGAATCTGCCTTCTTTGCGCCCAGGTGCGCGTTGCCAATCAAGAAAACAAAGCAAAAAGAATGACTGAGCAAAAAAATCATATCTTACCTTTGCGCCCTCACAGTCCTGTGCCCTCAGAAGGAAGCTCGTGAGGTCTACGAATCCCACGCCGTCCACTGCCTTGAGGCGATTCCCCGCAGCATATCCCTTCTGCTCTCCAACTTCATGCGTATGGTCGTGCAAATGATGCTCATCTGGCTTATGACAGTGCCAGAAATCCATCATCTCCGCCCAGTTCTCATTGGGCAAATCCTTCCACTCTTTCACTGCCTGGCTCTTAAGCACGACGCCCTCGCAGTTCTTGCACCTGAGCTCCACACCCTCTTGTTTGCTCAGCGTCCCGCCATCCCAAGGCACAATGTTCGCCTTGCGCGCCTCGGCCATCAGGCCTAGCATGTCGCTATCCTCCTGCTCTTCCATTTGCATGCGCAGCGTCAGCTCCTTGCTGGGTGGCTGCGCAGGTAGTTCAAGCGCGGCATCGCCTTTCCCTTCGACTTGGATGGGCAGCCGTATTGTCGCCTTGTAACCCTCATGCGACACGGTAATGAGATTCCCGTCCGCATCGAGCCGAGCCTTTGTTTCTCGCGTGTGGTGACTTCTCAAGCTTGCAAACAGCGTGATGGTGCGGATATGCAGCAGCAGCTCGGCATACAGCATGATGTGCGATTCATTCTCCGGCAGGCGCTCGGTGAAGTCTGTTGCATTCTGGTGGAGCTCGGGAGCTGCCGTGGTGGGCGGCGGTGGCTTGGGGTTCATCAGGATTCTGACAACACTAGGGGGCAGCCCGAGGGCGGAGTATGCTGACTCGGGCAGCGCCGGGTGGTTCGACATACTTCATGTTGGTTGTTGACAGCCATGGTATGGTTTGCGCGCGGGGTTGCAGGAGAGATGGAAGACGGGAGCGAGTCTTAAGGGACGGGAGGTCGGAGATGCTCCGGATCTGGATCGGCAACAGAGCATCCGTGGGGCAGATCGCAGCTCTGAGCATCTTACATTCAATGCAAAGGGTATATTAGATTATCAAGTATCTACAATGCGACATGCTGTATTGGGTCATGGCCTCCGCTGCGTCTGATCTACTGTCCCTTCTTCTGGCCTGCCTTCTCATCCTGCTCGAGGATGTACCTTACACCCCTCCGAACACCCTCATCCAGACTGACGATTGGCGAATAGCCGAGCCTGCTCCTTGCCTTCGCAATACTGTGGTACTTCTTCAACGTACTGTATCGGACCTGCGCCCTCGTCAAGTTGGGCGTCTTGCCCATGGCCCACATGGCCCACTCCGAGAAGAAGCCAATCATGCTGGCGAACCCGGCATCCAGATGCCATACCGACTTCAGGGGCAGGCGGTCGCCAGCCTCGTGCCACACTGCGCGCGCAAAGTCCCAGAAGAAGACTGGCTCACCGTTGGTAATGAAGAAGGCCTCGCCGTCGACGCGCTCTGTGTCGATGGGGACGGTAGGCAAGAACTTGTGTGTGCTGAGGAGAGCCAGTACCGCAAGGACGTGGCCATGCGCCACGTTCTCAACGTACGTGAAGTCGAAGAGGTTGTCGTTATCGCCGACCTGGTACTTGGTCTTTCCATCCTTGTAAGCGGTGACCATCTTGGGGAGTAGTTGTACGTCTCCTTCTCCAAAGATACCTGCGGGGCGAATGGCGGCGGTAAGGAAGCCCTCTGGCTTGCGATTGGCTTCGAGCACGTATGTCTCAGCATAGGCCTAGAGGCGAAGTTAGCACAGACCTCCATTGCTCTTGAGTTCAGGTCCCACCTTGGTGGTGGTGTAGTGCTCTGGTTGAGCGTCTCCAGTAACCAACGGCCACTTCTCGTCCGCGTTGACAAGCTCAGTACTTCCACCAAAGATGACGCTAGCAGAGCTGGTGTACACAAAAGCCTTGACTCCCGCATCTTGCGACGCCTTCAGCAGGTTCTTGGTACCCTCAACGTTGACCTTGTCGTGGACCGCGGCTGGCAGGTTGAAATGGGGGGAAGCTGTGTGGATGACGGCGTCCGGCTTAACTTGAGCGAAGAACTTCTGCATAGCAGCGAGATCGGTGATGTCGCCATCGTGGTAGGAGACTGTGCTGCTCGCATGACGGTTCGAGTTTGTGCGCAAGTCGAGGACCGCAATCTGCGTCTGGGGATGGCGTTTGACGATGTAGCTGACAATGTGGCTACCTAGGAATCCGCACCCGCCCACGACGACCACCGTACCCAGTGTCTGAAACTTCGAGTTCGACATGTTGCCTGACGTTCAATTGGAGGTGGTGCAGGGGGATGGGGATGATTTGCGGAGTTCGGTGGAGAGATGTCGCGCAGAGCTAGCCCCCGCAAACTGACAAGGGTCTCGTCTTTCCGAACACGCGAATGCAATCGAATTTAGATATCAGATCATTGCTGTTTTTGCATGGACGTCGGGCAATCTCCACGGCTAATCAGATCCCAGGTTCATCATTTGAAATACTACAATGACCAACGCCCATGCTATGGTATTCGAGTATGATATGCGCCAGTCCCATCATGAGCGCCGAGTATGCAAGCCGCAGAACCTCTGAAAAGGCCAGACGTGGGTATCAATGTACTGTATAATCAATCTTCCGTATGATCGGCCGTAATGTCGTAACTTGTGGCAGTCAACCCCGCCAGTTCGTGAATACTCGAATTAGAAGCAGTTTCTAGTTCATGTCATTAAGCTGATGTCAATGGTATTTCATCAGCATCGCAGGTACTCACTCAGCACTGTCCTGTACAGTGCGCCTCAAACGGCGGTTGTACAGCTTCTTCTCGTCAGGAGTGCCCCAGAAGAGCTTGGCAGCTTCGGGGTTAACAAGCGTGCGTGGGTCGTAGGCTGGTGACTCCTCCTCGACGGCTCCGATAACAGCCTCGACATGAGACCGCATATCGTTCTTGTTCGCTGCGTCGTAGCATAGAATCCCATCGGGAGAGACACGGTGGTGAAAGATTGGAGTCTCGAAGCGCACGCGAGGCAGTACGTCTGGCCACCTGGGGCTGATATATAGCATGATTCTGAACATACCGCCGTCTAGGTTCGTCATGGGTCGGCCGAAGAGAACCAGTTGCCAGACGAAAGGATTCTTGTCTACAAGGTCGAGGTCGAGCGTAACAGAGTCGTCTCTCTTGTACTTCTCTACAATTTGCTCGAACTGGCGTTGCAGGTTGCTAGCAATGCTTGCTTCTTTCTGAACAGCTGCTAAGCCCTCTAGGGTCCAGCCTTCTGTTTCTTGATTCAAAGCTGCAAAGATCTTGTTGAGCCGTTCCCTGAGCGCCGTGTACTGGTAAGTACCCTCCATGGTATTGCCGGGGCCTTCGAACGGCATCTTCTCAAAGCGATCACCGTCCTTGTGCTTTGCGGCAGCCTCGTCGATGGTAGCCAGATACGAGCGGTAATACCAGAGGAAACGACGCTTGCATAGGTCCTTGAATGGCTCAAAAGGAGCGTCTTCCCGGCCTGACTGGTAGTCTTCTTCTGCGTTGTAGACAGTGACAGCGGGTCTCTCTCGGTTGATGTTCAGATACTCCTCCAGGCGCTCAATGATAGATACGCGCAGCGATTCATGCCGAATCTTGTCCACGTACGCCTCCTGGTTCTTCTTGTCATAGTCTGAGTTCGCGTCTTCGAAGCCGGGTTCGTTCTCGTACGGATTGCTGGACATCAAGCTCTGAATGGAAATGAGGATCGACTCGAGCCCTTGGGCGGACGACCACTCCTCTCCTCGCTCACCACGCCATGTGCTTCAAAAGGTCAGTCGCCATCTGCAGAGATCTTTGAAACTGCACTCACCCTAGGATCGACAGGCACACCTTGCCGGCAGCGTATATGTTCGGGTTGAAGCGTGTCCGTCCTCCGTTTGTAGTGATTGCTAACACGCTCGGCGCCTTGGTGGGGTAATCTCTACCAAACTTGACGGTGAACTCGAAGAAGCCAAACTCGTAGGGCGTGTCTGGTGGGCCGATGATGAGTGCGCGAACATGGCGTACGTCGACGTCGCGGCAGGCAACTGCAAGCGAGAGATCAGAGCCTTTTTGGATTTCGTGAAGTTCGCGAGTAATCCGAAGGATCGACTGGTTTGACATGATGAGGGCTCCAGGCTGCGAGCCTCAACCGATTCAAAAGGAAGGGCGGATGTGATGCAGTCGTGGAATGATGGGCTGTGTGGCGTTGGGGCAGGGGAAGGGACGCCGAGACAGCAAGTTCACGGCGTCCGAGGGAATGTGTGCGCGTGTGTGAAGTGCTAGTCGAGCTGTAAAAGAACGGGTGAACCAGGAAGCGGAGGTGTTGAGCAAACACTCCAGTGTGGGGCGCGCGTTGCCATGTCTCCCCGCAACCAGAACGTCGCGAGACAGGTCACCTTCACCACCAACAACAGACACCCCATGACTGATACCCACATTTGAGCCTTCTCGTATACTATCACCCCCACGCCGTTTGCCAAACCTCAGACCAACCCTCGAGAACCCAAACAATTCACCAAAGCTAGCTAATCCATCCGCCGTCAATCGTCATGTGTGTGCGCCCTCAGTTATACACATATACAGCTCCACCCAGCTAACACACGCCAGGGTCGTGTTCGCCCTCATGATCGTATCCAAATCTGGTGGTCTAATCTACAACCGCGAATTCCACACGGGGTTGTCCAAGCTCACCTCAAACGACTACCTCATCCTCGCCGGCTCCTTCCACGGCATGCACGCCATAACCTCGCAACTCTCGCCCGCGCCTCGCATCCCGCACATCACCCCGCAGAACAACATGCTCGCACCGAGTCCTTTCCCAAATCGCCCAACGGGTATCGAGGTCATGGAGTCGAGCCACTTCAGGCTGCAGTGCTTCCAGACGCAGACAGGGACCAAGTTTCTGCTGGTCACGGAACCGCAGCAGCCGAATGTGGATACTATGATAAAGAAGGTGTATGAGCTGTATGCGGATTTTGTTATGAAGAATCCTTTCTATACGGTAGAGATGCCGATTAGGTGCGAGAAGTTCGATAGGGGGTTGGATGGGTTTATTAAGGTTAGAGGATGAAGCAATGCAGGGCTACGGGGAACCACAAACATCATACTACGGTGAGAGAGTGTACTTCACGGCAGTCGCGGATGTCTCCACCAAGAGATCCCATCTGCGCAGTCCTACCAGTAGTGGCCTGGCAAGAGAACAGCATCATAAGGGTACAGTCCGAGGGCGCCTCCACTCAAAGAGCTGGGAGCATTGTTCGCAGATGCAAGATGGCAGAGGATCGATGCAGCCGGGGCACAATCACCATGAACTGACAACAACGCCGAACTCTACTCCAAGAACAAAACGATCGAGCCTGCCGTCAGCCGTAGGCTAGGTAGCGTGCGAAATGCATAGCATGGCGTTTATCGTAATTTCATTCAACCATGCAAGCTGCTATGGTGCGCGCCAACCTGGTCTAGATTTGACGCCGTGGATGCTCCTTTGATGCGCCTGTATCAGCCTGACCCTGTCTGCCCTTGATGCGCATACGCAGTCAATAGCTCATGCTGTGTCCATCTTGTCGTCGTCGTCCTTCTTCTTGTCCTTGCTACCACTGCCTTCTCCCTGATCACCCAGCAGGGGCTGCTTCTCGTCGCCTTCCGCAATACCCTCAAGCTCGGTCTTGCCCTCTGCAGTCTCCTTCGCCTTCTTATCCTTCTCTTGCCGTGCCTTCTCCTCCTCGAAACTCATTCTCAGCGCCAACGCCAGCTCCGGATCTACTGACGGATCTACGCCGAACTCGAAGTCGTTTCCACCTGAGCCACCGGCATCGCCTCCAGAGGGCGCCGCACCTGCACCGCCAGAGCTACCGTCGCCTCCGAGGATGGGCGTTGTGACGAGCGCGTCGCTGAGGAGGTTGCCGCTCGGTTGTACTGCCTCGAGGTGAGAGCCCTCGGCGCTCTGTGAGTTCTCGTTGAACGCACGGAGCTTCTTCAGTGTCTCATCGCTCAGCTCGCCGAATGCGACAATGTCGATGCTGATGTTTGTCTTCTTCATCTTCTTCGCCAGCTTGACCAGGTTCTTCTCGTCCTCCTCGACGGGGCTGCAGTTGAAGATGATTATCCGCTGTTTCTGCGACTTGTTCTGCCTGTGCTTGAGAGCCAACTAGGTGTCGTTGTTAGCTTTGTGGTGAGCCAAGAATCTGAGCCGACGTACTGCTGCCACGTTGATGCCAGTCACAAAGTGAGAGCTGCCCTTTATCTTGGTCCTGTGCAAACCGTCCAGGACCTTGCCGATGTCTGTGGTGAGGGTCGTGAGGATCTCGGGTGTGCTGCCTCCCATGCTCATGAGACCGACTGATGACTCCGGGTTCGCGTTTGTTTTCGAGGAGAAGATGAGGTTGACGGCGTCGGACTGGGCTTCCCACCGGGAGGGTACGTAGTCGCCGTTCCGGCTGGCTTCGCTGTTGTCCACACTGCTATGATTGGCATACTGAGGTGAGAGGGTACGGGAATTACATACACGATCATGGTAGCTTCTAACACCATCTTGGCGGCTGTTCGTGGGTAGCTGTTTGGTGAAGCGGCAAGGTGGGTGGTGTTGATGATGATGAAAGGCGGCGGCGGCGGCGTCTCGGAGGTTACAGCTATGCCACCGCGCCAGGGAATGCGGGAGCTAAGTGGGCACGTGAGCGCGCGGCCGTCTGGTGAAGCACAGATTGACTTGACTAATGCAGGCTTGCTTCCAGATAGTGATAATTCGAACTATGCCTACGGAAGCCAGCAGCAGCCTCATGACATGCGCATATGTTGCGTAGCGTTCCTTTCTCGCCGTGACGTTGCGCCGCCAGTAGGAGGTTTAGCGCGAACACAAAGGCCCCTCCGCCTTCAACGTTCCTTCCCACAACACCAGACCTTGCGACACTGGAAGCAGCAATTGCCCTCAACACCACTCTCAGAGGCTTCCGTTCTGTCGAAACCGCTTCATATACACAGCAAAATCACCCTGGACAATCCACACCTCCCTCCAACAGCCAGATCATCCTTGTTTACGCGTTGTTTACATCGTCGCATCCACTATGGTTGCGCCCATCACTGAAGAGGCGAAAGCCGCCATGCTTGCCAACTTCGATCTCGAGAGTGAGTCGCGCTTTCCATACATCCAAGAACTCTTCTCATGTCCAACAGTCAGTGCACGCAAAGAGAAACTGCGCGCTATGTGTGAAGCACAGTGTGCCAGTCTCCGGTCGCGGCTCGAGCGACGCGTGAATCGCGTCCCAGCCACAAAACGCCAGATGCCACTCATCGAGCTTCTTGCGCCTCCACCTCCTCCAGCAAAAGCTGTGCCTGCACCAGTCAAGGCACCCGCCAAGAAGGCGTCCGCACCGGCCCTTGCTCCTCCACCAGCCCGTAAGACGCGGGCTGCTCCTGCCACTACCACATCAAGGCCAGCAACTGCAAAAGAGGCGCCAAAGCCAGCACCCAAGCCTGCATCAAAGCACACGTACTCGAAATCCGCTCCGAAAGCCTCCACCATGACGCGCGGCAAGAAGCGCAGCAGCGATGAGATCGCAGGCGAAGACAAGGAGAACGCATCTGCCGACCTCGCAGTACCCAAGAAGCGAGTCCGAGCTGCCACCACCACGACAAAGCAGCCCGTAGTCTCCAAGCCAACTGCCCCGGCCGCAAGGTCGACACGCGCTGCGTCGCGAAAGACTGCCCCAGCCGAGGTCCTCTCGCCGAAGAACAACAACTCGCGCGCCAAACCAGCCACCCGCAGCGTCAGGCCACGGTAGTTTTATTGATTCGACGACTGGGTCTTTCGCAATGTCTTTTTGGGCGTTTGTTCGTTCGCTATATACCCCGGGTGTTAGGATGGTGCATACAGAGGCGTTTTCTGGGAGGTTGTGTTGTCAGTTTCTTCATGCATATACTGTAGTCTACAAGCCATCCCCGCCTTCTCCAGGTTTGAGATTCCCTCGGTCGAGCCATTCTGCAAGGACTCGCTCCTAGGGGTGATCTCGCCTGATAGGAGGTAGGTTTCAGATAGCGAAAGTATTCGAGTTCTCAAACTTTTGCAGCCATCATAATGGCATTGTGGTGCTCGCGTGGCTGATAGTCTCAAACTCACTCCCATGATGTGGATGGTTCGTTGTCTCAGCCCAGAATTAGGTGTGGGAGTTTTGAATGGGAGACCCAGTTTTCCAATTCTGCTAAAGAATGTGAAGTTTACGAAGACCTCCAGGGCCATGATCTAATAACACAACGTATATATACTTCTACTGTCGTAACATCGCCTGCACTTCATAGCGCCATGCCGACCTTATCCCAGCCAAGCACAGCCTCCTCCACAATGGGCCTAAACACCTTCCGCCCCGCGCGCGACTTATGCGTCCAAACCATCTGCCTGGGACTCAGCTCATCGGCGCGATGCCACGGCTCCAATTCAATCCCCTCGTTGTTCTTCTCCAACGCATCCTTGACAACCTTGAATAGGGCATCGGCCTGCTGCTGATCGACGCGCACGTCGTCGCGCACCGTAAGCACGACTTCGCGGATCTTCTCCTTCTTGCCTGTCTTCTTGTTCTTGATCTTGTACTTGTTCAGGCAGATGCTGATGTCGACACCTGCTTCGGCGGTCCATGCGGCGTGCACGGCGAACCAGTCGAAGAGCTCTGCGAAGTCTGTCTTCTTGATTTGCTCGTCCATCGAGTAGGGGATGCTGGCGAAGCCGAGGGAGACGGTGGGTGTGCGCGGAGAAGGCGTGTCGATTAGGTCGCCTTTCCAGTCGCGGCGCAGCAGGTCGCGCAGGTTGAGGTGGGAGATGTCCTTTTGTGCTGAGGAGAGCTCGTCGTCGAGTTCGCCCATGACTTTGGTGAGCTTGTCGCCTGCCCAGTTAGAGCGTGCTAGGATGCGCTTGGAGACTTCGACGTCGGCGTCGGTTGTCTTGTCGCTGGTCAAGCCTCCGGAGTCGATGGCGATGGCAGAGAGGATCAGCTCGAGAAACTCGTGGTTGAGATGGTATTCTTGGGGCAGTTTCTCGAGCTCATTGAGCAGTTCGCGGGCAACGATGGTTGTGCACGAGGCGACCTTCTCGAAGATACGTGGTGAGGCTTCTGGCGCCGTGCCGCGGTCCTTGTGGTGATCGAAGATGCTTAGAATCTTTGCTTCGCGCCATTTGCGCAGAGGCTCGCCGTGGTCAACAAGGATGATGCCCTTGAGTTTCGAGGCAAGCGTTTCCGGGTCTTCAGGGACCTCGTCTGAGGTCAAAAGATCCTCGTGCCCTATTGTCATCTGCGAGTTGTCAAGCGCAAGCTTGTTCTCGGGTCGAAGGTCCAAAGCATGGGAAGGAGTCTGCAGCAGCGCGATAGCCTTGACTGGGTGCGTGTCATTCTGAGTGGAGTGGTCCAGATGGTATGCCCATGTGATTGCGGCCGTCATTGAATCCAAATCTCCTCCCTCATTTCCCATGACCACAACCCAGTCTGAAGATTTTCCAGCCTGCCAGTCCATCAGGAAGGCCTTCTTTGTTGCGCGACTCCATTCGCTGAAATGACCGACGCCGATGTGCTTAGGGGGAGTGTGGAGGACTTGTTGGGATTGTGCACGAAGCTGAGGCATAGCAGCGACATGGCTGGAGACCAAAAAAGCGGGTAGCGCGAGTGACAACCTCATGTTCGCATAGGTGGAAGAGTAGGAATAGTGGACGTTGAAGTGTCGTGGTCGCATTCAGAGTCGAAACAAGAGCTGCCCCGGCTCTGATCAGCATTGACGCAGGCCAAGCCTTTGCTTGGCTAGCCATCAGCGTGTGCCTGTAGCCCTGAAACCCAAGACAATGTTGCATGTGGACATGCAGGCTATGAGGCTTGAATCTTAGAGAAGGTTGGTTTGAAGATCGCAGCTTGCTGCCTGCTAGCAGCACAGGCGTCCGTCATGATCGGCAAATGTGGTTTTCCCATTCCAAGTAGTTGTCATTCTTGAACATGGACACTCGGTCGATAGCTCGTGAACGCTCCGAGACTTTCTGCATGGTTGGCGACCCTCATCTACCCGTCTGGTTAAGCATTCGGATACGGATACGAAGCAAACCGAAGGTCGCCTTTTCGGCAAGCTGCTTGAGTGCGGAGGCTGGAGGATGCAAGCGGCGCCCTATCGTAGGCTCCCCAGAGAGCCGGGGTCCGGTAGATCACTTGAAAAGTTTTGGCCTGTGCGACGGACTGGAGGTATGACGTAGGTTGGTGGAGGATAACTCAGCATCACAGCACAGCTTTATTTCTCCATTTGCGCAGGGCATTCGTACGCATAACAAGCCCCTTTGCTTGTTCCTTCTCTCTCAACCTGCCGCCACCTTGCCGTCTCACGTTGACGACGAGTAGCAAAGGCATACGTACCGCGTGGCGCTGACTGGACAACGAGCTAAGCAACTTCCCGGCGGCCGGAACGTGCTTTAGGAGCGAATACATCATCCCGCGCGCCCCAAGCTCAGCGCTATCAATATCGCCAAAACAACGATTTTCAGCGAGATCGTGTTCCAAACAACACCATTCCACGGTGTTTGTTTCTCGAGGCACCATGGCCGACCGACGCTCCGATGATGGCCGTCCACTGGCATCATCGACAACGTCGACAACAACCACCTCTGGCCCTCATACCACGACCACGACCAGCTCTTCAGCTGGGCCAGGGGCAACCGTGACTTCTCATGGGCCCAACTCCACCACCATTACCCACCCCACCATCACGACCACCACTCAGGTACCCCAATCACAGTCTCAGGCACCCCAAACGCAGACCCAAATATCCCACCCACAGATGCCGGCGCCCACTGCTGCCCCCACTTCTGTCCCCATCACCAGGACCCGCACTGGCTCTATCCGCATACGGAGACCTTCCTCAACGCGTGATATCCCTCTTGCGCAACCTGCTCTGGCTGTGCACTCGCTACAGTCAATACCACAAGCACAGCCCGCACCGCTATCACCGCGACCTCAACCGGCGACGGACAATAGCTGGCTGGGACAGGGCAATCGCAGAAGAAGCAGCTCTGAACCTCACCGCCCTTCTGTGGCTGTGCTAGAAGCGGAGCACGAATTAAGGCACCATCCCACGGCCACCACACCGCTGCAGCCGCTGTATGAAAACGCTTCGCAGACAGGAACCAATGTCAGCACAGGACCGCCGCCATCGCGAGGCGGTAGTAAGAGGAGGCCAGGCATGGGTAGGATGAGCTCGGCTATCACTCTTCGTCGTAGAGACCACCAACTCAAGGATCATGACATCGACAACGACATGGTTGACATGCTCGATGTCATTGGTAAGTACACACAGCGAATCCCCATGCCTATGCTGACTCTGTGCTACAGACCCCGAAGTGTCCACTTTAACAACGCTGAATAACGTTCAGAACTCGCTGTTTCTGCCCAACCTGCCATGGCTCTACAATCGCCAGCCCACGTACGACCTTATGCAGTCGGCATCAGAGTCATCTGATGAAGAGATGGGCAACGTACCAGAGCGTGGAGCAAGTCGCAATGACAGGCTAACCGACATGACACAACCAGGGGAGCACGAACAAGCGTCTCGTGGTCAACTTCAGAGGACCGACACCATCGACTCGACGCTTTCGACGCTCGAAGAAGGACCAGGCCATCACTTTGCGGTCCTCCCCCATGGAGCATCCCTCCCCGGCTGGACCGATGAGGAGAAGGATGCTTTGGATGATCACGTGCGCCATCTGCTCCACTCACGCCGAGCCAAGTTCAAGCGATCTATGCGCGGTTTTGGTCGCTACTGTCGCAACCCCCTTGGTCTCATCGTCACTATCTACTTCTTCTTAATCACTTTTTGGGGAGCTGCATGGGTTCTCTTCCTGATCGGGTGGATTTCTGTTGCTGGCCGACAGGCATACTTTGTCGAGATCTGTGATCAGATCTTGACTGCTCTGTTCTGCGTGGTCGGTATCACCATGTTTCCCTTCCGACTATACGACACCTACCACATGTCTTTCGTCGCCTATTTTGCCCACAAGACTTGGCGCTTGCGAAAAGAGCGTGGGCTGAAGGACTTGGAAGACCACAACGAACTCCCCACTATGCCTCCTCGGTCTACTCCATATGACACAGCAGAAGAAATTGAAGAGGAAGTGCGTATCGAGGCACCTGTTCTCAAGGACGGAGAGCAAAAGAAGCTAGAGTACCATCAAGGCAAGCTGGCCAAGTCGCACACATTCTATCGGCCACATGAAACATACACTCACCACGCATTCTCTATCCGCCTTCTTATCACCGTTGTTGTTCTACTGGACTGCCACTCTATGTTCCAAATTGCTCTTGGTGGCACGACATGGGGTATCTACTATAAGGTCCGACCCAAGGCCCTCACGGCCGTCATCCTTGCATGCAGTCTTACATGCAACATCATCTCTGGTATCATCATTGGTATTGGTGACAAGCGCAGTCGCAAGACACTTGTGGTGGAGCAAATGATGCGACAAGGTCTTACAGAAGAAGCTTTGAAGAAGTTGAGGAAGGAACGTGGGCTTAAGGCTAGGGGCCTGCCCACCAAAGAGAAGAAGAAGCAGATGCAGAAAGCAATTGGCGAAAAGAAGAAGAACCCTCTGGACACGGTTTTGCACCGAGGGTAAAGCAGTCGTCATGTCGGCTTCACAACATAGTAGTAATAATAGTATTCACCATCACTCTTTGGTCACTACCCGGACAATCTGTGTGGTGTTTATGGCATCTTGACGGGGCTTAATCTCCAGCTCAGCCGGAAAATGGGTAGTCAAGATAAGAGGGGCGTTTCTGACGATGAAACGCGGACATTTCCTTCTGGCTTAGGTGCCAGAGCGTCAACATCTCTGGAGCTCTCGGCATGACGCGGAACTTGGCCAAGGCCAAGTATCCCAAGAATTCTCGTTTCTCCCCAGGCAGCATCCTACACTCTTAGTATCCGAACAAGAATATCATCAATAAACACCAATAAATACTTCTCCGCAACAGAAAGCCTGGGGCGGAATCTTGAGCTAACTGAATGACTACAGACGCCGAACTCTCAGCGCTTTGTTACTGTTACGGTGAAGGGCACAACATGCATCGAGCTGGACTACCGAAACAGGTAGTTGCAACTACCATCATGGCAAACAAATACTCTAGTGGTAGCATGACTATTGCACGCTCTACAGCTGGAAGCGTGTATGATGGACAAGCGCCGATGAGAATTTAGACCATGATTAAGCTCAGCATGACCAGACAGACGCGTATACTGCGGACTGACAAAACTCGCACTTACGACACGATGTTGAAGTTTAAAGTGGCTGACAGCATTGCATAAGAAGGCAGCAAGAGATCCACATCTTTACCCCAATCTTACATCAAAGCATAACTCTCTCCTTTGTCATCTCGATTTTCTTCATCTCTTTCTCCTCTGGCAATGCTTCCTCTCCCATATAATATCCTTCGATCGACATGTGTCAAAATCTTCATTATGACGGGCGTCTTCGTTCTGGTCGTTCAATTTGTCAGTTTCGCTCATTCGTCTTTACCAGCTGCAGACCGCTTCCACTCTTTGTCTGTCCCGTTTCCGCGTCCACGCCCATTGCCTATTCCCCAATTCAACTCCTACGGCAGCACACAATGTCTTCCTCCCATCTCTCTTGATCTTCTCAAAAATTCAGCGGAGAAGCACGCCACATGCTCGAGATACTCGCCTTTCTCCAGTCCTCGAACTCGCATAGCAACGGTGACTGCGCATTTTGGCGGCCTCGAAGGGAATGAACACTACACCAAGGCTTTCACTGCTCACCTCGAACACGCGCTAGTGCAGGGTACAGAGGTACACGTTCTGTGCGACAAGATGGTCGACGATCTATGGAACAAACCTGCGTTCATCCTAGATCTGTTGTTCAGGGAGATGGCAAAGCCCCAGAGTAAGCGTCTAGAGTGGCTAGTCTGGGTAGATCGCGACACTCTGATCCTCGATCAATGCAGACCAGCATCCTCATTTCTGCCTTCAAGTACATCAGATGCTCTCCTCGCGAAGTGGTGGCGCCGGAACGAGAAGTCGCAACTAAATATGCAACCAACCAACACAGAGCACAGCGAAGACCCCACCAAACCGCCTCCAGAGGTGAACTTACTCGCATCAAACGACATGAACGGCCTCAACAACGGTATCTTCCTCCTTCGCGTCTCACACTGGAGCATTTCCCTCTTCACCGCCATCCTCGCCTACCGGCACTACAACCCCACTATCAAGCTGAAATTCACCGAACAGTCGGCCATGGAGCTTGTGCTGCGCGATGACCGCTTCAAAGATCAGGTTCAGTTAGTGCCACAGTACTGGTTCAATACATACTCGCATGGCGGCCCTAAGGAGTACGTCAACAGGAACAATACTGAGGAAGAAGGGCTCGAAGATGTGCACGCCAGGCGAGGAGACTGGTTGATTCATTTTGCTGGAAACGAACGGAAAGACGAGGCGCTGAATGGGTGGCAGATATGCTTGAGACTGCAAAAGATATATGGGCGGAGGATAGGGTGCAGAGGGATGTCAGTGGAGAAGTAAGGCAATTCTGGGAAGGGACAGGGGTTTGATGGTAATATGAATAATGGTGAATGCACTAAAAAATATCTACCCTGAGATATCGTACAGCACATGGCGTTCTTCAATAAGTCGTAACTCAACAACAATCCCACTAAAACACATGAACCTGATCCTTCCTATACCCAAGCTCACCTAATATACCCTTAACCTTCCGGTCCCCAACAAGCGCCTTCTCCATAGCTGGCGGGCCACACACAAACACCTTACCATCTCCCGCTAACGATGGTCGTGCAACCTCCTCTAGCAGCTGCTTCGTCACACGTCCCTTCCGCGACGACGACCCCTCCGCAGGTTGACTAACAGCATATACCGCCTTAAATTTCGCTGGAAACTCTCGCTGAAGGCCATCAAACTCCTCCCTCAAAAGAACATCTTCCTCAGTATTAGCTGCATAAACAAGCGTAACCCTTGTCCCATCCTCCGGATTCCTCAAAATCCCTCTCGCGAGCTGGTAAACAGGCGTAATGCCCGAACCGCCCGCAATCAGCGTAACGTGCGGTACGGTGTTGGCTTTCCACTTGTACCCTGTCAGTGCGGCAGCGAAGAGTAGCGAGTCGCCTGGCTGCAGTGAGTGGAGATGTGTGCTCTGCTTGCCGTTGGGGTACTGTTTGACGAGAAGTTCCAACTTGCCTGGCTCGTCAGACGCGGATACGGGGGTGTATGGGCGCGCGACGGGGAACCAGCGGCCTTTTGGCCATGAAGCAGTAAGTACGGCTGCTGTTGGACGGTCAGTTGCTGTTAAATCCAAGTACTGTCTGGGTCAGGTACGAACATGTCAACGATAGTCCGCTGACGTCTGTGTCGTTTGGTAGTCTGAATCGTAGGAGTTTGGTGTTGTGGTTGACTTGCTCGCTGCTTTCAAGTGGCAGCGATACCATTGCCGGTCCTCGCCCGAATACTCTTGCTGCAGCTGGTGATTCTGACTCGGCGTGGATGGTTCGTATGAGAGCATAGCTTGCGCCGCCAACTGCGAGGCCGCCTAGCACTGTGGTCGGCCTGACATAACGTAACGGCAGGGCCAACATTTTTGATTGATGTGCGTTAAAATATAATGCCAGTATTTGGGCCAGCGAGGCTAGTCCTAATAATTTTGAAATTTTAATTGTAAAACTAAGTAATATAGTAGCTAGATAGCTAACTAGCTTAGTAGATCTAAAGTGTAGCTTAATTAAACTTTCCCTTCTAATTAGTATTTAGAAGTTTAGCCTATTAGCTAATATAGTTTTTTAAACTCTAAAGTAAGTGTTTTAGTAAAACTATACTTTA
>SATU01000541.1:0-20264 GCA_004335285.1 Ascochyta fabae | reverse complement strand
CCCCCCCCCCCCCCCCCCCCCCCCCCCCCCCCCCCCCCCCCCCCCCCCCCCCGCCGCCCCGGGGTGACAGCGCCTGCGATGGTCGAGATGGGCAGGGCAGTCAGATGAGCCAAGCAAGGGCAGGACCAGAAAAACCAGGTGACGTGATGGGGGTTGATGAATCTGAATCGACCACCAGGAGAAACTCTTGGAAGAGCCGGCGGGGAAGCAAGAGACTGCACGGCAGGACTGAAGCGAAAGTAAAGAACGACTTGGGCGAACGAAGTTGGGGAAGAAGAGAAGGAGATCGCTCGTAGGCGTGGGCCACGGGTGGGTATGAAGAGCGTGAGAGTTTGATTGCCTGAGGGCATTGCGCCGCACGATTGGAGGATGCAGCCAGCGCTGCAGGGACCGGGGATGCGCACGACGAGGCTTGGATCATTGGATGGTTGGCCTCGATTCGGCGCCTGGGCGGGACCACGGACGCTGAAACGGCGCCTCCGCACGCCACTGGCGAGAATAGGCGTTTCAAAGCATCCTTCGCCCCGAAGGATTCGACGCTCCGACTTCACGATGGAATAGGGCTGCGTCATCGACGTGGGCGCTGTGAAGGGAGTCGTCTCTGGTTTGCTGCTGCCCACCCAGCGCGAGACATGGCCGCGTGGGCGCCGCCATGCCGAATGCTTCCAGCACCTGGGCAACCACCATCATCTCATTCCTGAATCCTGCCATCGCAGAGGTTGTGCTTTAGCCGCTTACGGCCACATCAATCTGCACAGATAGATTGCCAGGTCGTCCGCAGGAAGAGGCCGTTGGGTTGCACCAGACGCTTCCCGGTACATGCACGGTACCTTGTCGGTGACAATGCCAGCACGAACCTCTCCGCGTACTATCATGTATTGTACCATGATCCATGTACGCGCAGATTCGTCGTCCAACCGAAGAGGGCTGTCTCGTCAACACTTTTGTTCAAAAAGACGGCTCGCTCTTGTTGTTTGCATGTTCGTGTGCCGCGTCATCAAACACTCACACGGTGACACCTCTCCTCACGCATGATCCATCTCTCCAAGCCACGCATGCTGAGGACGCTCTTGCATTGCTTCTGCGACTGACACTGGGCGTCTGGCCTCGGTCTTACAGCGCCGTGTCCTGGAAGGAATGCCATCCTCGTAAGCCCCAAACCGGACATGACGGCGACGGCGTTGCGTGACCCATCGCCCTGACACAAGCCAGGACTTCGCTGCAGGACCACCCATCACGGGCAACGGTTCGCTGCAGCTTCCCACTTGTTGGTGGGAAACCGGTGGACCGCCGTGCGCCGTTTGTCGTTTGGGCATGGCAGGCAGATGCCTGGCTGTCAAGCAATGCGAAAACGATTGCCCTCCGCGAGAGGCCGCTCTTATTGGCACTGCCTGGCCGCCTTGTACGACGTGGGCGGCTCCAGAGTCCAGACCACCGCGATAGCTGGCGTCGTCGTGTACCTCGCACATGTAGGTAGTCGTCTACTATAGTGCATTGTACATGCCTTTACTATCGACCTGTTCCTGGCAGACAGATAACGGCGATACCTGCACCAGCACACCATCACCGCAACTCCAACCGGCAATGCACCTCGCTAGTTCAGCAGCACGCAAAGCGAGAAAAGCAATCTTCTCGCAATCTGCTCAGCGTCCAATGGCCCGGAAGCGTCGTCAAAGGCTGCATCAACTTCACAAACAGCGCCCACGAGACCAGCCCACCAAAACACCCATCTGTGCCACCGCATCACTCGCTTCAACCTGCCTCGACGTCATCCCTGTCTCGCCGCTTGTCATGTCAAGAGCCTTGCCGCTGACAGATGAACGGCCGTTTCACACAAATAACGAGCACCCGGCTGCCCCACGATCTTGAAATACCCTCAACAGCAAAGGCGCTACGTGTTTCGAGGCCTGGATCATCACGAACGCAGGACATGCCTGAGTTGCTGATCGGACGGGGCGGCCACTCACAGTGGTGGGTGGAGCCTTGCCGTGTGCCGAAGCGCACCAGTTCCGTCCTCCAAGGCGCGACCAACTCCCAAGACGGTGCTACTTTACTAATCACCACCACTGCTTTGTCCAGCTACACCGTCGTCTCCCTTCCCCCCGAGATAACATTCTATTCTGGGCACGAAAAGCAATCTCGATGCTCGCCATTATCGTCTTGTGATCCGCAGTCCAAATCTCTCGTTCGTTTTCGCTGCACTTCACCATCTCGCTTCGCTGGCCAATCACATCACAACACACCATGCACGTCACATGGACCTGATCCTCTGTTCCTGCGTCCTCCACCAACCAACAGCAGACTAGCAGCTCTGCGACCCGGCCCATGGGACGAGGCGTGGCAGAGTGGATGGTTGCTTACTCACGAACCAGTCACAAACGTGCTTTGGTTGGTGATGTTTGGTTTAGGTCACAGCGAAACGGCGCAGGTCATAGTGGGCTGAAGTTTACTAATAGTAACAAGACACTTCACTACGGACAACAGTCTTGGATGATTTGGTTTGCAGCTATGACGAGCTGTCCGGTCGATGCTCCAAGGATCTTGAAGTTTATGTATGGTTGGAAAGGAAGTTGTAATCCAGCAATCACGCCAAGGGTATTACGCCAGCAGGGGCTTCGGTATTCATCCTCAAGACGTAGAAAACCGCTGAATATGCCGTCGTCTTTACCTGGCTCACAACGGAGGTACATGGTCGCGCTGGGCGCTTGTTTTACAGCAATTCGACACGGGCCATATGTAGAAGGTTTCATCTCGCAGACAGTTACAGCTATTCGAAAGTCTTTTCGGGGCTTGAAAACTCCTGGAGTGATTTGCAACGTCATCCAGAACTTCTCTTCGTAGCGCCAAGTCTCCATTTGATCCTAAGGGTTGCCTCCACAATATCCGCAGAGTTCCGCCATCGGGATGAGCTTGTCAAAAAGCCTCTGCTTGCAATATTCCGGTGTGGACGAAGCATAACGGCAAGAAAAAAGTGTGATGACGATACACTGATGAACGTGAGCCGAGGATAACTTCAGCCTTGCAAAGGTAAAGTCGTCCGGGCTGTCTGAACTCTGATTAGAGCGAATATTGAGAAGCACGCACTCTGCTTACGGGCTAAGCCGTAGAGTCTCAACCCTTAAGGTTGGAGATGGTGAGGTCGTTGTCGAGAGATGTCTAGACATTTACACTGGCAGTGGGATGGTAAGCTCACGCCAACCTACGCTAGCCTCTTTGCCTCTAGCACGTTGTAATGCAGAAGGCGCCTGGAATAGTAGCAGAGATACAGTCTCTGCGTATGTTCATTGAGTCTACGACTTTCAGTGCAGAAAGAACAACGTAAAGACAGTAGTCACGAATCATAATTTTGTAACAAGGTCTAGGCGTTCTCCAGGATGTCGTAGGTAGCTTTCAGGTATCTGTACATGGCAAAAGGCTTTTGTTCACTTACAAAGTAGGTATTCACTATCAAGGTCAACTTGATCAGTTCCAACCGAATAAGTAATCATGTTCTTTGACCAATAGGAGTGATGTCAGCTGCGACAGCATCCTCATTGGACAAAGGTGCCGGCACTTTACCATTCTAGGCCTAAAACAGCCGGAATGGTAGCACCCGAGGCTCTCCCCACCAGTGACGTGCGAGACTGGACACCTCGCAGCTTCTTGTCAAACCTCACTCCTACCCACACGGTTCGTGTAACTCTTCGTAGCAATCGCAGTAACATTTATATTCTCCTAATTGATAAGATGGTCTCTACGCGCCAACACCCTCAAGGCGATTTTCCCGCATTCGAGCCCTCACCCACCAAGAAGTCTTCACGCGCATCGACAGCCTCACCTGCGCCCACGAGCCCAACGGCCGCCACACATGCTCTCGCAGCCAATGTATCGCCCACCGCAAAGGCAGTCGCCAGGCGCGCAGCCTCCAAGACTTCCAATGCCGTTGACGCGGTTGCGCCACCTTCGCCAGCAGACATTGGCGAGGGAGCATGGTGCCATACTGCATCGAACATCACGATTCTGTGGCTTACTGTCTCCCTTCCACTAGTACTGTGGGACTGCTTGTACATCCTGCTGCGCCCTCACACCATGGCGGGAGGTTGGCTGCAGTGGCCCATTTGGAAGCCATACGAGGTATACGCTGCCATCGATCACGTCTACGGCTGGCCCGGATGGGAGAGCGACGATGGTTTTGGTGGCGCTCAGGGTGCGCTCAATGCCATCGAGACAATCTTATACGGTCTGTACCTCATGATCATCTACCACCACAGCCTTCCGTCCGCAACCGGAGCTGGTCTCGATGTCAGCAGTGAGGGCTTGGGTGCGTGGCTTTCGGGCGGTCGCAAGGTGCGCGGCAAGAGCGGCAACCGCGCGGTGGTCATTGGCTTCGCGGCTGCTGTCATGACGTTGAGCAAGACAGTTCTCTACTGTGAGTAGAATGTGGTTGGATATGAGGGTGAAAAGAATGTGACTAATACTAGTAGATTTCAACGAGTACTTCTCCAACTTCAAGAGCATTGGCCACAACGACTGGTTCACTATTTTCTTGTTTTACGGCGTCATGAAGTAGGTTGAGTTTTCATCCAAACAAGCGCCATCTTTTTGCTAACATGCGTCAGTGGTCTTTGGGTCATCCTCCCAACATACATGACTATCGTTTTTGGATCCGACATTATCCAGGCCCTCGATATCGCTGCGGAGTCGAACACTAAGAAGGAAGATTAGCTTGGCAACCTTCAGGCGTTGACCATGGCTTGACAAGGCCCTGCGAGAACCTCCAGCCCATGGATTTTCACAACGTGCAACGGATTTGCGGCGTGCCTTTCTGAATACAAGCTTCGTCGAAACGCCGCACTGCGCCACAAATGCGTCCTTGACACATCCAATCAGCTACGCACGCAACACCAGACGCTCCTCCACCAACTCTGTTCGCACTTCATTGACTTTTCTACCACTTCTGGCTGCTTATGAGCAGGTTTCCAGGGCTTCGCGAACATGCGCATCAGCTGCAACTCACTAATATTGTTTTTTCCCCGGGGCCCTTCACCAGCCCGAAAATGCCGTTCGGTTCTCGCTTCAGCGGCATCGTGAAACCAGGTTCAACCCAACGGTCTGAAGGTAGATTGCCCGAGATACGCTAGAAGCCAGCCACTATATCGTGGAGCATTGGCGCTTGCTGGTGAGAACGCGTCGCGGGCGTCCATGTGGTGTTGCGGGGAGTCGTTTTGGAGGAGCGAACTTGAAATGCAGATTCAAGGTGAGAAGAGAGATGGTCGAGCCACTTCTGAATTCCGTGCGTTTTACCGTACCACCGAGGAGATGAAGGTTGCCTTCATTTCACGTGGATGATGCTCGTTATACAGATGCACTGCGGACAAAACCCTCGTCATTGCAAGCCGCGATCCATTCTTATACACAGTCAAGCCTCCAAAAGCACCAGATTCTCTGCTTTATCCAAACAAGTCCCCAAGTTGTGAGCACATCGTCCACACTCTCTGGCGCGCCTTTCTTACATGACCACGCACCTCATTCCACAGATCCTCTTCTTCCCCTCATCATAGCCCTCCTTCTCCACTTCGCTGACGCTCCTGCGTCTCTGCTCAAGGTCCTGCATACTTGTAGCTTTCGCAAACGGTCCCTCATCTTCCTCTACGATCGGCTTCTTCCGCTCCATCTCATCTCGTCCCGGCGTGGAGAAGATACTGTGCTTGCTCGTCACTGACGCACCAGACGCTTCGCTGCGGCGCGAGACGCTAGTATGGCGCGCTGGCTCTTTCTCAGCCTGCTTCTGCGCTCTGGAGAAGGGCGACAGCGTTTGGATCTGAGACTGGGCGTTCGGTTGCGCCATGGCCTGCACTATATGCAGCGCTGGCGGATCTGCAGTGCGTGATGGTGAAGCTGGTACCTGAGGTTTCTGCGTTTCTTTCTTTGGTGACGCACTCCGGCTGCTCCTCTGCTGCCTCATCTTGCGCATGTAGTCCGCGATCCGTACGTGCGTTCCGTACCCCTCCCTCTTCACATCCTCGCCCCCCTCCTGCGCCGCGAACGGGCGCCTGATCTGCAGCGGCGCATACGCTTGCCTCTGCTGCTCGCGCGTCACCGGCGATGGCGTGTCAGGCGGCTCAGGATAAACCTCGTCGTCTTGCTGTGTTCCTGCACCCGAGTACGCAGATGAAGACGCAGGACTCTCCTGATGTGCTGGCAACGTCGGCGTCTGCACTACATTCTTTCGCGGAGAGCGACTGCGTGACTTCTGCGGCGAGCAAGAGCGGCTTTTGCGCGGCGATGCGCGTCCAGATGGTGTACCGCCGCGGCGCAGTCCTGCTGCCGAACTACTACCGCCGGGCTCGGTGCTGGGAATGTGCGTGTACAGCTCATCTTCAACGGTCCTCTCAACCCGGCCTGGATCAAAGAGCGGGAAGGGCTCGAATGAAGGACATGGTGCAGGCGTTCCACCATGTGCAAGTCCGTTGGCGAGCGCATCGCTGAGACTGTCTGGCGAGGGCTCAACTTGTCGAATCGTCGAGCGCGTACTATACGCTGTACTTGGACGCTCAGGTGACGCAGGCGCAGTGCGCGGACGTATGTGCGTTTTTCTCATCTTCGCTCCTTTGTCTCTCGTCTCCGTTGATGGAGCTGCCGCTCGCGGCGTAGGCGGTAAAGGTCGCAAAGGCGCCGGTAGTGCTGCTGGTACTAATTTGTCTTGCTTGCCCTCTTTTTGCGCTTCTCCAGCTGGATACGGCGGTATTGGCGACAGCGCAGGCGAGGAGAAGTTCTGACGCATTGCTAGCCGGAGGTGCAGGTGCTGATGTAACGGCGAGTGGCTCATTTGCTGCTGAAGTGAAAGAGAAGCACGCAATCTCTCGATTTCGTCGGTGTAAGCGTTTGTCGACGGTACTGTAGTTTGCTTGCTTGCTTGCTCGGAAAACCGTCTTCCTTTCACCTCACCTCTCGAGCGTAATTACAGATGTCAATGTACCCCTCCCTTGCTTTACTTTACTTCACTCTACTCTAGTCTAGCTGCTCTCGGTCCCAACAAAGCAACACAATTGCAAATGTGTCTCAATCGCATTGCGCAGCACCACCGCAAGCAACAACAGCGATGGTGGGTGGTTGAGACGCGTTTCAACGGTTTTTCCCGCAGATGATGCATTGCGGTTACACACGTACGTCATGTTGTGCAGGTGCCAGATGCTGTGAGACTGTGCTATCTCGTGCCCTGCGTTGGGGTGTGGAAGCTGTCACTTTTTGCCTTTGTTTTCTTTTGCAGGGGTTTTGGGGGCTGTTGATTCGAACAGCATGGAGTGCTGGGTGCAGGGTTTGGGATGGTATCTGGGAACTGTACTAGGCTGGTCGAGCGACAGATTCGAGTAGCGGGGCTGGAGTTGACTGTATTCATCACGACTCAATTAGATTTGGTCTCCGATTCAAGACACACTCGGTTCAGAAATGTGTTCACGATCGACGTTGACAGTGACGTTACAACGGTGTAGACCCTCTTCGGTCTAGCCAATTCAAGCCTAGCTCACGTGCATCAACCGCAGGAGGCCTCTCACACCACGCCGCCTCTCTACGCGCATCGTTTCTTTAGGACCACAAGTACTCGGACATGAAGAAACTGTTTCCAGTTAGATGCTGACGGCCTCTAGGATACCTGCATCACGAATGAGAACTATTCGAGTACCTTCTTTCGATAATTCTCATCCTTCACCTCTGTTCTCCATACCAATGTCCGTAAGCAGCCCTAAGTAAAGCATTCGTCAAGTGGGCTGTCCATCTTCTGACCAACTCTAAAGATCACTGCACCAGCGCTGAGGCAACACAGCCCGGTTGAAAACAACACTCAATTGCAATATCGACGTGATGAAGGACGCTTGCTTTTCACCCCACAGATCCTGTGTTTGGTGCTCTCAATCAACCGCAGTTATCACGAGAACCCCCTGGGCTCTTCAAGGCAGGAAGTGTAGAGTCCGGGGATCGCGGAGAAGGGCCGGAGTTAAATGTTCAGACTTGTGTCCTTCCATGTCCGACACAGAGTGTCAATTATCAGGAACTGACCCACGGAATAGGAAAGTCCAAGTGCTGCTGTTGAGGTAAAAGTAGTCAAGCCTGCACTATCTTCCTGCGGTTCTACGGCGGTGTGGCTCACGGCGCCCTCAGGCCGGGTCAGGCATAACCCTCCATCTCCGCACGTTTCCTGCGCCAGCTTCACTAATCGCCTGTGTGGAGTGAGCGACTATGTATGCTAACTATCAAAGTCACCGGCTGCATACGCGTTCAGAGCATGGGAGGTTGGCATATGAAACGGACAGTTCTCTGCGGGTTCAAACCACCAGTCGAGACCGAAGGCGTTCACACTGAGACTCAAACGTACTGCTTGGAGATTTGAGTGAATCTCGCGCATCAAACAAGATCATCTAGCAGCGAACGGCGTGAATGCGTGCTGATCCGGCACCACAGTGACCAGGTTGTCAAGATCGGCAGAGCAAACCATCACACGAACACCTGATGTTCATCAGAGACGAGTCAAAAACCACTTGAAGTCTTGGAGGTGCTCGGACTTTCATGGCCGCCTCTGGGAAGCAAGTGCACCGGCAGCGCAGTCAGATCCTGGAAAACGACTGCCATGGGACATTCTTTCTCCGACCTACATCTAGCCCTTGTTGACTATCCACCAGTCACACAGACCCCTCAGCCAAGCCGATACCCCATGGAGAAGACCCCGGATTGTCGAGAAACATATAAGCTGCAGCCGACCGTTAGGTCGGGGTACCAACTCTGGGATTTGTTTCAGAAGCTACTACTACAGCGCCTCGATCTTTGACCATATCGGACACGACTTGGGTGGCACTGTGTTCAATAAGAAGACGAATGACTCGGTTTCTGAGAAACCCTCCGAGGTTCATGTCGAAGATGCGATGACTGAAGATCACAAGCTCGAGGGAGGAGGTGATTACTCCGGTGCTATTGCGAAGACGGACCCGAAAGAGATTGCGCTCGTGAAGAAGCTGGATATCCACATCATGGGCATTTTATGGGCTATGTATTTCTTAGTACGTCCTGAGCCTCTACGAGACATGGAAATTCATCGTCTAATTAGTCCCGGTCTGCTTACGGAGAAGTGCTAACTGAAGATGCCTAGAACTATCTTGATCGCAATGCCATCGCACAAGCGCGACTGAACAATCTCGAGGACGACCTCGGTCTTGTGGGCACGCAATACAACACTTGTATCAGCATCCTCTTCGTCGGGTAAAAATCACTCCCCCTAATTCCCAGCCCAGCCAACACCAGCCCCAGCTACCTACTCATGCAGATCCCCTCGAACATGCTCATGTCGACGCAAAAAGTGCGTCCCTCAATCTACATGTGTGTCTGCATGATGGCATGGGCCGTAGTCTCGGCCTGCACAGCCCTGACGCACAACTACACCGGTCTTGTGGTTGTCCGTTTCTTCCTCGGAATCGCCGAGGCGCCTTACTATCCCGGGGCACTGTACCTGCTGTCGCTGTTCTACACGCGTAAGGAGATCGCGACACGTATTAGTACCCTGTACTCCGGCAACATCTTCGCCACATCTTTCTCTGGACTTATTGCCGAAGCAACCTTCGCCACACTGGACGACGCCCACGGCCTGCAGGGCTGGAAATGGTAAGCTCTTAAACGCATGTCTACTTACAGAACTCTCATCTGACGACTCTAAGGCTCTTCATAATCGAAGGCGCAGTGACCTTCGGCATCGCAATGCTCGGCCTCTTCCTACTCCCAGACTACCCACTCACAACGCGATGGCTAACACCAGAGGAGCGCGAACTAGCACACGCGCGCATCGTGCGAGACACAGTCGGACTAGAGCCCAGCAAAGGCGCACGCGCAGGCTTCAAACAAGCCATGCGCGATCCCCGCCTCTACCTGCTCTGCCTAATGCAGAACATGCACCTCTCTGCCTGCAGCTTCAACAATTTTTTCCCCACCGTCGTCGGCAGCCTAGGCTTCTCGCGCACAATCACCCTCGTGCTGACTTGTCCGCCGTATCTCGTCTCCGGCGCGTTCGGCATCCTGATAGGTTGGACGTCCGGGAGGACGAATGAGCGGACGTGGCATATCACGCTATGTATGAGCGCGGCGCTGGTCGGGTTTGTCATCTCGTGCGTGACTATGAATGTTGCTGCGAGATATGTGGCTTGTTTCTTGTTCGCATCGGGGGCGTATGCTGTGAATTCCGTCATTATCGGTTGGGTGTCTGCGACGCTGGGGCAGACGACGGAGAAGAAAGCGGTTTCGCTGTCGATTGTTAATGTGGTTGCTAACGCCAGTTATATCTATACTGCGTACTTGTACCCCAAGTCTGATGGGCCCAAGTATCTGACCGCCATGGCTAGTAATGCTGCGTTTGCGGCTATGACGATCGCCTGTGCTTGGGGATTGAGGATCTGGTTGCAGATGACCAACAGGAGATTGAGGCGCGAGAAGCCAGAGGAGAACGTCTGTTACGCTTACTAGTCGAGAGGATTCTACAAGGGAAAAGTCTAAGAGCCGCTGAACTGAATGGAAGCAAACTGGATCAGGTTGAGAAGCGAAGTGCACAGAGCATAGGACATAATACAAACAAAGCACGGTTAGCTGCTTCAAGAATGTAAACGCTCCTGGCCCTGAAGAGTATCAGTTCCTGTCTCTTCGCTGGTATCTGTCTAATACACTCCGCCATTCGGATCTCCACGAATGGACGTCCCTTCCCACCGGAGATTCAATACTGAGGTAGCCCATGGCTTCAGCGAGATCAGTATGAGCATGTGCCGATATATTGCGGTTCTCTCCCAGTCCTTGTCCGGCGTGTCGGAGTCTCATGCGCGATTCGACTGCATCGGCTCGCTCCAGCGCGAGCCTTGGCCGTGAATGCATTGGTTCAAAAATTTCGCTGGCCCTCGGTGATTGACTTCGGGGTCCTATCGTGGTGCTGTTGGAAGTGGGAGGTAGCGCATGCGACGTCGTCCTGTAATCCCGTCTGCTCGGTGAAGTGTGATCATCGTCCGCGCTCTGAATCCATATATCTAATTCACCTCGGGCCCTTCTTAGTCGGCGCTGACGCTGTTGTCGCTGTTGCTGCAGCCATCTGGCGTGACCACGGTAGTAGTGTTCGAGTCCGACTTCTGCAGTGTACAGCGGATACTGCAGCTGTCGAGACGATGCTGCCGCTACGTCATGTCGCTGGACCGGCACAGTCGAAGCACGAGTCGCTAACGGCCGCCGATAGTTCGGACAAAAAGCTTGATGTTGACCAAGCGGCAAAGCATCGCAATCAGCCGTGAAGCAGAAGTTTCGATGCGAACCTACAACAAGATATCATCAGTAACAACTCCTCAACTAAGCAGAAAATCCCTTCCAAAAGATCATACAAGTGCAACCATCTACTCACCTCTCATAAACCCATCATCTCTGTCCCTCAGACGACGACCCAGTCCCTCATTACTAGTATCCTCAAACACCCGGCCCCGACAAATGACACACCTCCTCCATCCCACAGCATCGTGCCTGATCCACTCCACAAGACACGGCACGCAGATAGCGTGATGGCAGTGTGCCAGGATAGCCGGGGCGCGCTCGGCGCTCTATGCCTGGTAGCAGATGGGACATGAGGTCTCTGGGAGGGAGTGCGTGAAAGTGGTTAGTGCTGGGATGAGCGAGGGGGCCATGATTGCGGTAGAAAAAAAGAATGAGTGTGGTGTATAAGTGTGGCATGTAAATGTGGTGGTGAGATGTGTGTGGGGGGTGGAGATGGAGAGGGGCTAAAGAGTTGAGAGGGAGGTGTTGGGTAGTACTTGCCTGAGCGGGTTGGTGGGTAGGAGATGGAAAGTACGTAGACATGAACATGATGTTTAGGAAAGCGCTTCTACTTTTCATAACCACTCGTGGACATGGCAAACTGGTGTTTCGTAAAGTCCCTACTCCGATCATATCACCTACTCTGACATCCCCTCAATCCGTCCCATTCCCCAACCGCATAGTGCTCAACCCCTCACTCCTCACCTTTTGAATATGCTCAATTGCCTCCATCAAATGCGGAACAAACGCCTTTGGATTCTCAGTTGCAGGAAAATGGCCCAAACCAGGCATAGCCTTATGTTTCGCGCCAGGGATCTTGTCTGCGGTCTTCTGCGACATGTCGGGGGTGTTGGACCAGTCGTACTCGCCGGTGAGCATGAACACGGGGCAGCTGTTGGTGTCGATGGAGGAGACGCGCGAGCGGCCGTCCCAGCCGCCGAAGTAGAAGTCCAGGTCGCCGTGGAAGATCTGAGGGGGGTTAGTGAGTGGGTTTGCAGGGGGTGAGTTTATGCTGGGTGAGTCTGTGCTGGGTGGGTAGAGGAGGGGAGGGGACGCACGCCGTATGCTTGTGCGCTGTAGAGATGCCAGATTAGGTCCTTGTTGACTTTGGGTGCGGTGGGAGACATCATCTGGTGCTGTTAGTGATGTATAGTCGGTAAAGACAACAACACTCACGCCGTAGATCCACTCCGGGTTGAACAGCGACTGGTTGACGTAGGGTGAACGATCGTGCCACTGGCGTTCCATGTTCAGGTACTCTGATCTATAAAATGTCAGTCACTTGAATGAACATCAGTCCGCATCACTCACCCCTGCAGAGGAATTGTTCCACCAGCACCGACTTCCTTATGACGGATAGCAACAGCCAAACAAACCTGACCCGCCATACTAGCACCACAGATAATCGGCCTCCGCAGCCCCAGCTCTTTAACAAACGCCGCGATAATACCCACATGACTGTCCTCGGTATTGGTATGCGCACCAGGCGGCAGGTTCTTCGACGGGAAACTGCGTCCATGTCCCGGTAAATCAAAAGCGTACATAGTACACTTCTTCCGCATAAGGGGATGATTCATGACCCCATGATACTGCCGACTATCACTACCAGCGGTATGCAAGAAAACGATCTGCTGCTTGCCCTCTCCAGAGCTCTCATAGAAGACCTTTGATCTGCCCCAGACCGGTGGATCGAGGAAGACGTAGCGGCCGGTGAGATAATCGCGTCCTTGCTCGGCTTGCTCTTCCTCCTTCAACGGGCCGCATTGGGCTTCGTGAGCGAGTTCGAGAACGCGCCGCCAGACGTGTGTCCAGTGCGCGAAGGCGGTTTGGTCGCCGAGGACTTCGATACCCTGCTGCTTGATGTTCATGCCGAACATGCCCCAGTAGCTTTGGTAGGGCATGGCAGGGGTTTCTTTGAAGTGCCGTTCCCATTGCTCTGGGGTAGCGGAGAGTGTGAACAGAGCGTCTTTTGAGGCGCCTGTGCTTGCTTCAGCACTACCCTTGGTGACTTGGATGAGCAGTGTGTTGTCCGAGCCGCTCGATTTGATGCCAAAGGTTGCAGCCTTGTCAATTGCGTCAGAGGTGGTGAAGGCTTTCAGCTGGGCATCAGATTGAAGTAGCTCGGCGAGCTTGTCTTTGCTGCCCTCTAGGGCCTTTGGTAGATCGTGCCAGCCGGACATGATGGTGGTCACTAAGAGATCAAAGAGTCAATTCGTCAAAGTAACGCGTCAGAAGTCAACGAAGCAAATCAATCGCTGGAGACAGTAGCAATGGCAACACCGACAAAAGATGAAGTAAATTGATTGCAATTATATATAAAGCCTACATGCCTGAAAGCAAGCTATGAGGTCAGGTCAGGAGGGGTAGCTCTCGTGCGGGGTTCGGCGCACGTGGGTGAGGCGTTCGACGACCGGCACTCGCTCAGTACCATGGTGGCTAAAGCATCTGAGTATGAAATGACAGCTCGCAGCTAAGAAGAGTGCATGATTTGTGACAGTCAGGCTGATCAAGGAGCGAATCAAGCTGCCAACAGCTGGATGCGGTTAGATGCTGATCTTTGCCCACACTTTGCTTGTCCCGCATCCGACATGACCTCATCTGTGTTCGTGCTGGCAGTAGTAGCAGGCGCAGGCTACTGCGTTAGCTTTGTTTGCGTGGTGGTGTGTATCTTGGCAGCTATTATCGCAGGCGCCATGTACATGCTCAACACCTACTTTTCCCAGCAAGTCAAGTCCAGCAAGATCTATGTCTTACTTCAACGTATACGTAGTCGTGTGCATAGCAATTGGTGTCTGGAGATGCAATTTGTCATGTGTTGCGAGTGAATGATCGACTAGATGCATGTAGGCAATGATGATGCTGCTGTTATCTAGTACATTGCACAATGGGACTGCGTGGTTAGTAGGTGATGCTCGCGCGGGGCAGAAACTGCCATCACACAACAACGAAGGACGGAGCTGAAAATGAAGTATCCCCTGATTGCTACACCCTTCCATCCTTCGTTAGCTGGCCATGCAGCAAAGCGTGGCGGAAAGTGAGCGACGGACAGATAAGCAGAAGTCTATATCATACTTGGTCCGCACATGTCACAAACAAGCATCTCATCTCTCCCCCCTTGCGACTCGTGGCTCATCAAAACGCCGAAAAGTGGTATCCCAGCTCGCGCCCCCAATGCAATATCGACCGAACTCGCGTGAACATGTGCCTCCGCCTGTAGCGCCCTCAGCACTCAAAACATCTCGTCCTCGCCAGAATGGTGAGGCTGAGAGTCCGACGCTGGAGGGGTACGCTGGCGCGCGTTTGTGGCAGGACCTTGACCATTGTCCTAAAACGTCTCCTCCTCGGCGCCCTCGGCGCCCTCGGCAGGGATCTCGAAGCCCTCCTCGGTGGAGTAGAGGATGTTCTGGATCTGCTTGAGGAGCCCTTCGTCCTTTTCGAGCTCCGGGTCGGCCTCCATGGCTTGCTGGATGAGCAATTCTATGTCCCTCAGCTTGCTGAAGTAGAAGTCGCGCTCGCGCTCCAAGCCAGACACCGTCTCCTTGAGTTGTGTGTTCTCTTCGCGGAGAGCTGCACTTGCTGCGCCTCCTGACGCAGCGAGCGGTGTTCGCGTTCGCGGTGCGGCCGTGTTGCTGGCGGCAGGCGCTCTCCTGGCAGCGGCAGGTGCAGCGCGGGATGCGGGTGCGGCGCCGCCGCTCACTGCCTTTGCGCCACGGCGGGCGACCGGGTCGTACTCGTGGCCGGGGAAGTGCTGATCCCAGTACTGCTTGACGAACTGCAGAAACTCGAGGTTGTCCTGCATCTTGCATTTGACGAGCGACTCAACGCGGATGGGCTTGTCGATCTGGTGCTTGGCGAATGTGTCTGGTGGAGCCGTGTTAGCGTGCATGGTCGAGGTCGAGGTCGATGAACGCACTCTGCAGGACCTTGAAATTCTGCAGGTATGCATATTCCGTGTTGGCGTGGAACTTGACCCTCGACATGGGCACATCGTAGAAGATGCTGTCGAAGACCTGGCATAGCGCCGCGCTGTTGGTCATTGTCAGCGCGCTGTACTTGCTTTACACTACGCATACATGGTAGAGAGATAGCAATAGCTGTGTGACATGCGGCTGCACGTGGCTGTGACTTGCGGCTGCATTGCCATGCCCCGCCATGCTTGGGCGCAGGAGTGACGTACCCTGTCCCGCACTGTTCAACCTTGGTCATGTTGAGTTGCAGCAGGTTGTTGAGCCATGCGACTAGTTCTTGCCTGCGTTGGACGCACAGTCAGCACGTGTCCGTGGCCGTAGCTGTGGCCGTAGCCGTGGCCGTGGCTGTGAGGGGGGGGCGGCGGCGAATATCTGGAAATTTCGCGTCGCAGCCTGGGCTTCTTCTCACCTGGACTCGCCCATTGTGGATGTGTGTGAGAGAGGAGAGGTGATGTGGGTTGGGGCAGTTTTCTGGGATGGCGTGCGATGGATGACGCTGGGGATAATATAGGCTGGCGTGGCAGAAGGTGCACGAGTCGGCGTCTTGTGTTTGTTGATGGCTTTGGGCTTCGTTGGCCGGAGCGCAACCCCACCACGTCTACTGACTAGGCCTGATTGAGCGTAGTGTTTACATCAACTACCCTTAACCACACTTCCATCAGTGACCACGCATTCCACCACTCCATCAGTGACCACGCATTCCACCAGTGAGTAGCGTGGTGGCCCACCACTCTTCTCTACTGATCCTTTGCTGCATAATGCCCATGCACCCGCGAATCCACCAGCTGGTTATCATCAGTACTATCAGTACCATCACTACCCTGCCTCTGCCTCTGCCTTCTCCATTCCCGCTCCTCATACTTCGGCGGAGCCTCTGCCAACTTCCTGCCCCTCCTCCTCTCGCCAATGACGCTCGCAGCGACCCAAGCCAACCACACAACCACAGCAATAACAGCATACGCAACCATGCCCCCCCTGGAGCTCATATTCATCGAGTCAGCCCACTGGAGACCGAGACCGCCGTTGATGATACCAAGAGTAACAGCAATACGGCCAAGCCAGATGTGCACGTACGACCAGAGCGTGCGGCTCTGGTACTTCTTGAAAAGAGCGTGGTGTAAGTAACCGAAGATGGGCTGGAGGAACATGGCAATGAACACAACGATGCCGATGATGGGATGATAGTGGTCCAGCATCTCCATCTCTGAGGCTATATACACACCCAGACCGAATGCGGCAACGTAGACCAAGTATGCGAAGACCTGGAATGCAGCATGCAGCCAAATGACTCCAGGGAATGAGGCAAGGCGGATGGCAATGGCGCCAGCAGGGAAGAGCATGACAAACGCGAGGGACGCGAGAACGCCGTGAGCGATGAGCATCGTCCTTCGCTCAGAGGAACCACCGCCGCCTGAGCCAATCGAGGTAAAGCCACCAGTCCCAGAGCTGACGTCGTCACAGTAGGCAAGCTTTTGTCGTTTCGCAAGTCGGTTTGGGCCATCATCGTTGTCGCTGTTGCCCCACGGGCGGCCAGTTGGCCATGCAGTCGGTCTAGCAGTGGCCCACGTAGGACGACCCCATCGTGTACGGCTATCGTCGTTGCCGTCGTTGTCGTCGCTCGAACCTGTCTGAGTAGGGCTTGCTGTAGTGGCCGATCCAGACCCAGACCCAGTGGCCTGTGCTTGTCGCGGGATGCAGCTTGTTGCCGTCGACCCTCCAGACCCACCTCCACTTCCACTTCCAGCGGGCGCAGCATTCACGAGTGGATTGACACTGCTTCCTCCCTTGGCGTTGGCATAATCCCACGAGAAAGAGTCTTGCTGGTTGTGTTGACGAATTGATGCTGACTGGTCGTTAGAGTTCAATGCACCGCCTGATGACTGATACGCGTATATCCAGTTTCCACTCGAAGCTTTCAAGTCTGCAGTCCCACCCGACCAGCTGTTGCAGTTCGAGCCTAGAGTCGTCAGTTTTTTCTCTGATAGCACTGCAAAGAGACGCTCACGTCTAACGTTGGCTGTCATGATGCCGTTTGACACGCCGGAACCTTCAAGAAGCTCGACTTGCGTGGCGCTGCTGAGTGTGGGCATATTGTAGCCGCTCGCCGACCGGGGCGATAGTGTTACGTTGTTTCCATCTGCCGATGTGTAGACAACGAACATGTTCGAGCCAGCCATAGCCCGCCCCTGACCTAGTGCAACCCATGAGTAGGTGCTTGGTGCGGAGAGCTGGAAGAAGACATCTCCACTTCCAGAAGAAGCGGTACTCTCTGGAATGTTCAGCTTGAAGCAGACATTTGATGATGGACAAACACTCGCGACCTGGGCCGAGGCTTGCGAAGCTGGATGCGGTTAGTCGTAGTCTTGCATCACGCGCAAATGTACTTACCCAAGGCCAACAGACCAAAAGTCAAGAGCGTCCTTCCGTTGCTTCGCATCTTGAAAGTGCGTTGTTTCAAGAAGGTGGGGTGTCCAGACAAGAATCAAGAGGCGCCCGCTTTTGCACAAAGGGACTCCTGAGCTGAAAGGGCGGGTGTCCGGGTATATTAATACAGCTGACAGAAAGCCACCATGGGTCAGTCGTTGAGACGCAAGCAACCGAGCCAATAAAAACTGCAACAATCAGTGACTATTCCTAGCCCGCTGGTGTTTTGCGGACGTAGACAAAGGTTTGGTAGTTGTGGAGACCTGAGCGCCCACGATCAAGGCGTGTAGCCGCAACGTCAAGCAATAGGGGGGTTTCCCAGTCTGATTTGGAGATGAGATATGAAGTTTTCCACTAAACCGAAAGCTATCGGAGTAGTGGCAAATCCGCCTAACGTAAGCAGATTAGAGATAGATTTCCCACAACTAGTTCAAATTAGCTCTTAATCTAAACCTTGGCAAGGCTCTACTTATTAATTTGTTACTATTACACACCTATTTGCTACTATTATAGCCTTAACCTGTTTCCTAGCTACTTTGTGATAGATCCTACTGTGCTCGCCACCGCCGCAATGTTGCAGATAGACAACCTAAACAACCTCCTACTAATTATATTAGCACTTAACAATAACTTAGGCTTAGATTAATAGCTATACAAACTGTTTAAGCGTTTTAGTTACCCTAGGCGCCTTGTTAATGTATAGGCTAATAAGGCTAATAGAGGATTTAACAATTACTACTTTAAGAGCTTTACCTATTTTACTAAATAAGAGCTTATCTAACTAGCTTACGCCCTTTAAATCCCTACTAAATTTAATATAGATACAAGGCTGCACGCTAAGACAGCAAGCTCTAAAGAGTTGTTGTTAGTGTTTTACTAGAAGGCAGCACAGCTAGTGACCTTTGCTACTACAATAGTCTATTTTGGGCAGAGTTAACTATAGCTATTAAAGATTTATAATAGTGTTTTAATATATTTGTAGGAGTTGTTTAGCAATTAGATTTTGTTTAACAGGCAGCTGCTTTAGTGTAGCAAGCTAGAGGAGTACACACAAGCTATTAACAATAGTTAGAGTAGAGAGGCATCTAATAATAAGCTAATTTTTAGCTTTATTAATAGTACTAAAGTTAAAATCGCTAGACCTAGTAAAGAGGATTAGTTAGCTTACTACTCTAGCTATAAGAAGTAGCACGTAGTGTTGCACTTAGCAATCTACTTACTAAACAGGCTTATAGGAGCTTGCCTTAGTAGAGTGCCTACAGCTAGATCTAACGTCTTAGCGTAGTTGCAAACTACTATTAGAGACTAGATAAGGAATCTACTCTTATACCTAACGCTAGAGATAATAATGTACGTCTACAGTAATAGTGCGTTTAGCAACTAGTATAGGGTGCTTAGTAGCTACAAATATACTCTTAGCTAGTATCTACTACAAACTAAAAAGTCTATAAATTAGTAGTATTTAACAAAGCAGATTATAGTAGAGTGGGGTATAGAAGGAGTTAAAAACAACTTCTAACACCTATATTGCACAAGGGCTCTACAAGTAGGTAACTGCCTAGTAGGTGCTTACTTTCTAGTGTATTTATTTATCTAGAACGCCTAAACGTGTATAAGGCAAGGAAATTAGCTCTCTTAGATGTTTAAAATAGAGCCTCTAGAGCTTAAGGAGTACATTAACATTAGTAGCGTTAATAGAACAAAGCAAGTTGGCGTTAGTAGCAGCTACAACTAGTAATTAAGGGCAGAAAGTAGTAATATAGAGCAATTTTTTAGCGTTAAGATAGATCTAAAAACACTAATCTAGTGTTTGTAGATAGCTTAAGTATAGGCTATATTACCTATACACTAGCTTTGCGTTTGTATAATGCAATAGTTAGGAGTAGCTAGGTAGCTTTCTTGTAAGAGTAAGTGTATGTAATAAGTACAAAGGCTAGTTTAGCAGTAGCTACGCCTAATTTAACCTAGAAATCCTTGTGTTTGCCCTTAATTTGCATAGGGTAATAGGGAAGAGCTTCTTAACCTACTAACAACACTATCTATTGCATATTATAAGCGCTAACACAGCGTAGATAGCAAATTTTGCAGAGTTTTCTTATTAATTAGGCGTTAGCTACAAATACTGTAATAGTACTATGTTACGATCCTGTGCCAGGGCACAGCACAAACATAAGTACTAGCTAACCAAGACCCCTAACTCCGCCCTAAAGGAACAAACAAGTAGAGAAGGATAGAACACCTAGGGTTGTCACGTAACTGCTTATTAACAAGCATAACACACATAACTACTTGTTAACAAGCATAGTATAATATGCTTGTCTATAAGCACTCTTATGCATTTTATTAGACTAACTCTAGTTGCTTGTTAATAAGCATTATATCTCCTTAGTATATAAGATTATAGGAACACAACCCTTGTAGTTTATGTTTAACCTTATTAATTAACTTTGTTATTAGAATATCTTAACCCTGCTTATAAAACAGATAGTCTATTCTATACTCTTCCTTGCACCTAAGTAGCTAAGGTCCTAGATGCATACTACTTACCCCCTTCCTAGTTCCCTACTCTTG
>SATU01000540.1:0-20315 GCA_004335285.1 Ascochyta fabae | reverse complement strand
GAAATCTAAAGATGTTTTTTAAGGCAGAAGTTGTTTTTAAGGTAATAAGAAGTTACTACACATAGTAGTGTCTGCCTTAACTTTTAATTTAAGATAGAGTAGAAGAAAACAATTATCTTAAGCTAAGTTTTAATGTAATCTGTAAACTGCAGAAATATAGACTAGAAACATAAATCCTTTAACTTTTAATTTAAGATAGAGTAGAAGAAAATAATTAACTTAAACTAAGTTTTAATATAATCTACAAACTGTAGAAACGTAGACTAGAAACACAAACCCTTTAACTTTTAATTTAAAATAGAGCAGAAGGGTAGGTAAGAAAATTAAAGGGTTGTAAACGTAGTATATATATAGTTTATAATATACCTATAAAATTTTGATTTTACACATTTATTTTAGGTTTTTTTCCCATTTTTGGGTTTTTTACCCGACCTAACTACCGTAGTGTTGGGTGTTTCCAATCGAGCCATTCCCGAGCGTCAGCCAAGCGAGGCTGAGCTGTCCTGGATAGGCATAACTGTGGCGCAAGCATAGCGGGGCAATACCGTTCGGCTGTCTTCCGAGGATTCAATTGTTTTCTCCACGCTGTGTGGACACTTCCCCATGATCGTCACTTGCCAGGTTTTGATGGTGTCGAGGTTGTGCTGAAGCCTTGTGTAGTGCTTCGGGAACTCCGGTCGTTGAACTGAAGCAAGTGCAGCCGGTGTTGGCAAGTCGTGCCTACCCCCTCCACATCTGTCGACATGGGATAACGCGACAACGCCCCACTTTTGTACCTGCGAGGCACTTCTTCGGGATGTTTTTGTGTGACTTCGATCCTCACAACAGTGCGACAGCTTGAAAAGGCATCGAATCCTATTGTCTTCTCCCAGTTGAACTACCCTCCACCTCCCTGACACACCACGTTTCCTCCCACGCCACAATGGCGACAAACAAGCTCCAAACATATCCCCAGAAGCCCCGCGTCTTCATCTTGTCCGACATCTCAAACGAACCCGACGATGCTGAGTCGCTATGCCGTTACCTGCTGTATGCTAACCAGTTCGAGACCGAGGGACTAGTGGCATGTACAAGTACTTGGATGAAGGAGAAAGTATGCCCGCAGGATATGGAGAAGATCATCGATGCGTATGCGGGTGCAGTCGAAAATCTGAACAAACACGTCCATCCGGATTGGCCCTACCCAAGCGCAGAGCACTTCAAAGCGTTGATCAGAAAAGGTGCCGAGGTACGTCTAAAGAAACCCCAGGTTGGAGATGCCAATTGGTATTGATTGATGCCTAGACGTATGGCATGTCTGCCGTTGGGCAAGACATTCCACTTTCCGCTGGAGGCCAACTACTTTATGAACGAATTGTCGCACCTTCGACGCAACCATTATGGATCCTCTGCTGGGGTGGCACCAATACTCTCGCTCAAGCGTTGGTCAAAATTGATGATGAATTCTCCCCTGAAGACTCTCAGCGCCTCCTGTCACGCATCCGTGTATATGCAATTTCTGACCAGGACGACACTGGTGCCTGGATTCGTAACAACTTTCCTGATGTATTCTATATTGCCTCGGTACACGGATGGAACCAGTATGGCATGGCGGCTTGGACGGGAATCTCGGGAGAGAAGTATTACGGGTTCGATCAGGGTGGACCGGACTTCTCAAAGATGGAAAAGAGTTGGATCAAAGAGAACATCCAGATCGGTCCACTCGGTAGTGCATACCCTGACTACCTCTTTATCCCAGAAGGCGATACACCTACCTTCCTCTACCTCATCCAAAATGGCCTGGGCGTTCCAGATTGCCCCAGTTACGGATCCTGGGGTGGCCGCTATGCGCGAACAGACGTCAGCAGCGTGGGCTTGAACAGCAACCACTACAGCGATGCAGTGGACCGCGTTATAGGCGTTGACGGAAGAACACACACCTCGAATCACTCCACAATCTGGCGCTGGCGCGATGCCTTCCAGAACGACTTCGCAGCAAGGATTAAGTGGAGCATGGAATCTGACTTTACCAAAGCGAACCATCATCCCGTCGTTCACCTCAATGGCACGAAGGATCTTACGCCTGTGCGCATCGACGCTGAAGCCGGATCCTCTGTCATTCTCGACGCCAACGGTACCTATGACCCTGATGGCGGCAAACTCACGTTCAAATGGTGGCATTACCGCGAACCGACTGCGACCCAATGGTGGGTGGACGCCGAAGTTGCAGAGTTGCAGATCAAGAAGGTCGACGATGAGGGTAAAAAGGTCCAAGTCACGTTACCATCGCCTGATAAGTGTGCTGTTGAGTTGATGAGCAGGAAGCCGGTGGCGCAAGGACAACTGCTTCACTTGATTTTGGAAGTCACGAATGATGGCACGCCGAGTTTAACGAGCTACAGGCGGGTGTTGATTCAGGCTACGAACAAGGACCTCAAAGGTGGCGGCAGCGGCGCGGACGCGATTGGAGACCTGATGAAAGATCTTGCTTGATACTTATGAGATTGTTGTGTACTGTGTACATATACATAAACAATGAGATGCAACGATAGGTCACGTGTCGATTACTAAAGCAGTGCAATCTACCCTCGACAGACGAGCTCAGCCATCTCTCCAATATCCCTCAAACGACCCGCAGCACTTCTGCATTCAAATCGGATACTCATATACAGCAACCAAGCAATAGATCATCTTTCGGAAAAGCCGTCGCTCACGTCCTTTCTACATGTGAAGAAGCTCTGCAAGTCGGTCAAAGTTACCAACCTCTTGCACCGTGTTTACTCTCGCACAAATATGAAGACCTTTCCTTACTCAAGCTCGCGGTGGAAGTCAAACCAAGTGGACTCCCAGCATTGGCCAAACTACACCGTGTCTTTTCAACCCTGCATTTCCCGCGACGCGATGCGACGGTCCTCACCACGGATGGCAAGTACGGTTTGGACTCGGTGAGTACCTACCTTACGACTGCGTTGAGCTTTGTACAGTGTTCAATGAGATAAGCAATTCGTCAAAGAGAAAACCGGTGAAACTCTCTCGAGTACGCCATACGCACAATGTCCGAACGAGTCGCATTGGCCCCTTGTTCGAGAGCACAGTGAATGCATGCCTCGTGGTTGAACAAGGGAACATTGTGGGCAGATTACAGATGGTGAACCCTTTCACCTTCTTCAAGTATATTCACTCTCACGGCACCACCCCAGCCGCAGCGATGCTCTACGTATCGGTACTCGCAGACTTCCTATGCACTCTTTCACAGCCTTTGCTCTGCAGCCCCTGACCATACTTGGGACCTCTCCCTATCCCGGAACCGAACTCACATCCAACAAGTCAATCCAACATCTCGGCAGAGAGCACTTTCCACCAGCCTTACAGTCTAGAGGACTCGGCTTCTCATTGCGCTCTTGCTACGCCCGCAATGGACCAATTCGACAACCTGTTCGACTTTGGTGAGAACAATGGGCTGGATATTGCACTCACGGCCGACAACCATCTCTTCAACAATGGACCCGACCTGTTCGAAGAACACCTTGCTGGTCGGCTCCGTGAAGCCATCAATACCCCTCACGAGCCCCTCCCGTGCCCGAACGATGTCTTCCCAGAACAATCACCTGTTGCATCTGCCGACAGTGCATCTTTCGACCCTTCCCACAACATCTTCCAAGACATTCGTTCTGGCGACGGACAGATGAACTCCGAGCCGCTACCCGATCAGTCGATGCCACAGCCTATTGCTCAACAGGCGGGTGACGTGGAATTCGGTCGTCTGACCATTGACCAGGTACTCTCTCAACAAGCGTGCATGCAGGTCCCTAACGTCGCTCCCACTGCGGTCCTCGACAATAACATGATGCAGCCGCAGATGGAGCCAGGTTCTGTTCCAGCACCCAACGATCTCTTTATGTGGGGTTCGATCGGCACGAACAACTCAATCCAGATGCCTGGCAATGGTCAGCAGCAACAATGGCCGGTATTCGCAAATCAGCAGACTCAACTCCATCACCCACAGCCGAATATCGCACAGGCTCAGTACATGCAAGCTCTACGACAGTTCCAGTTTGCTCAAAACCAGCTCGCACTGAGCATGCCGACATCGTTTCAGCTGCCCTTGAACGCTCAGTCGCCTCCGAACGAGCAGTCGCTTCAAGCTCCTCAGCAGTCGCCTCCGAACAAGCACGTGCTTCAAGCCCCTCAGCAGTCGCCTCCGGGCGAGCAGTCGCTTCAAGCTCCTCAGCAGCCACATAAGTCTCCACAGCCAAACCAAGAACCGGAGCCGGCCCAGCACGTGCAGGAACTGCCCCAGGATTCACCAAATACAACGCCGGTTGATGTCACTCCACCAGAAGCGATTCCTTCTTCGCCTCCCGTCCAGCAAACTGTTGTATCTCCCCCGTCTGAACAGGAGGAGCCTCAGAGCCCTCGACGCCCTCGCAAAGCTCCCGGCAATCGCAAATCAAACCCTGCACAAGGCCCTCACACCCCAGAACAACCTCAAAGCCGCTTGACATTCACCAGCCTTCGCGACGCTGAAGCATCAATGCCTGAACGCTATCTAGAAAAGAACTGGCGATCTCCAAACCCCGACGATACTGTTCCACAAACGGACGAGGAGCGTGACCACTGGGTTGTTAAGATGCTCAAGGCCATGCAAGATACTTCCAAGTGCAAGGACAACAAGGACGGGTTCTCTTTTCTGAAGCGCTGGCGCCACGCCGACTACTACAATGTGCAAGAGATGGAGAAGGTCTGTTGGCACATGTTGGATATCGCTGAGCGCCTCCACGCCGAGGGCCCGTCGGCTACTAACATCTACTGTCAGGACGCGCACAAGAAGATGTATGCTTCTCGGAATCTGACGTTTGAGCAGCGTATCATTGCCATCTGCGACATGCTCAAGTTGTCCAAGTTCCTGTGCGACAACCTGATGAAGGGCGAGGGTATTGAGGCGTTGGTCGGCGCACCGAAGCAGAAGATGTCTGGTGCAAAGACTATGCATGTTCAAAACCTGAAGCGACAGAATTGGCTGGAGACAGGACGCCGCAAGGACACCGATCATTCAAAGGGTGAGACAGATATCCCAGAAGATGATGGGCAAGACGCCGTCGTTAATACGGCTGACGTCCCAGAACCGGCTCGAAGCAAGCCCAAGCAGAAGTCCAAGCGCTCTGTCCCGGCTGCAAAGCCTCGCAGCCGAACCAACACTCGCCGTCGCGCACCTACACCCGAAGACTCTGATGAGGGCGAAAATAAAGGTCTTTCACGTCGTCAGTCGAATACTGACAATGTCGTGAACAAGTCTGACCACACGGTTTCTCCCACACCAACGCCATCTCCTACACCTGCACCTAAGCGAAACCCTGGCGCTCGCGGTCGTGATCACGGTCAAACTCTTCCACAGCAGACATCATCACGCATGGGCATGAACGTAAAGCCTGACGTCGTGCCCCGAAAGCGTGTGATTGATCTGACGGGCTCTGATTCGGATGAAATACCTTCAACGCGTTTCTTCAAACGTGCCCGAGGCAACAGCACATGGGCGCATTATTTCCCTAAGCCTACGAAATCCACCTCCTGGCTACTCACCCGTGCTGAAGAGATCGCTAAATGCAAGAAAGCGGCGTCAAAGATGGATGTTGACGAGTCGTCTCAAGATGAAGCTGCTGATCAAGCAGGCGAGGAAAAGAAGGAGGCGGAAGGCGATGAAGAGGACGAATCATCCGAAGAATCTGAAGAATCCGAGGTCGAGACCTGTGGTCCCTCAACTACCCGCAAGGCCAAGTCTACCACACCATCAGAAGAGTCAGAGGTATCTGAATCAGAGGCAGAGTCTGACCAACACGACACTGAAGCCGAGACAGATGACGATGACAACAACGACGACGGCTCCGACGACGAAGGCTCCAACGACGAAGGCTCCAACGACGAAGGCTCCAACGACGAAGACTCCGAAGACTCCGACGACTCCTCAGAGTCCGAACAGGAATCCTCAGAAGAATCATCAGACTCAGGCTCCGACTCCGACTCCGACTTCGAGCCCCCCGCCTCACCTCGTGCTCCCATCCGCAAGCGTCCCACGGCCACAGCGCCCGCAACCCCCACCATCACCAAGCGCAAGCGGGACACGATCCCCAAGGGCGGACGCCTTATTCTGGACCAGCCGCGCGTCGTGGAGATCGATCCCTCTTCAGAATCGGACGGCTCAGAGTCCGGATACTCAGCGTCACGGGAAGATTCCGCTCCCCCCGCAAAGCGCGCGAAGAAGGGTAATGACGAGTCTGCACGTAAGTCCACAGCCCCTGCTTCTTCTGCTAAGAATAAGCCGGGTCGCAAGCCATCGAAGCGTCCCCTTAACAAACGCCGCTAGGGTAGGCATGATGATGAAAGTTGGTGATGTTGCTGTGAGGTATGTGTGAAATGGTAAGAAGAAGCACCATGTTCTTTGATCGTGTAGATTGATGTTCGCCTCGCTCGCTATGGAGATATTATGAATTCTGCCGTTGACAAGTCGAGGCTACTGTCCCCGACCGCTGATACAAAAGCACACAAGGTGGAGGGTAGATGTAACAGCATATGAGCGATAGAGTATCGGAGACTGGGTGACTAGTTAGGAAAACGCAATACAAGAAGATACGAAGCACCTTCCCTTCCAATCCATCAATACCCAATGAGTGAAGAAACAAAACATCAGCCTCTTCTCAACTGCGTGTGATGAGCCGTTCGCACGTTCCATAACGCCTATTTTACTATACAGCAAGCATCTCCTCCTCTTCCCCACGAGCAGAGGCGTCAGACAATACAGACTCACGACTCGATATCCTCACCTCAAACCCCACACCTAACAACATCAACACCCTACCATCAAGAGAAACTCGCACCAGCACACCCAAAGCTCTCAAACGCTCTCGTACCGCAGCAATACTCTCATTTGTCTCTTCCCAGCCGCTCACAGTGACAGATTCAAGTGCCGGACACCACGTCTCCTTCAGCCGGACCAGGTCGCGGAGGACCTCTCCATCCAAGTCCCCAAACCTGCAATTCTGCAACTCTAACGACTTCAACGAAGCAGGAAGATGACGTACATGAACGAGTTTCTCGAACTCGATGGTCAAGTGCGCAAGGCGCTCAAAGGCGCGGAACGAGGGGTACGTGCAGTAAGATTCGTCAAAGTGGTATCCAGCGTCTTCGATCTCTTCGCGGAGTTCAGGGTCGCTGAGGTCGTAGTAATGGTGGAAGTCCAGATACAGTGTCTCTAGTGTTTGTCTGTGGGTTTCCAACAATACGATTGTGAGAGCGCGCGGTGTGACGAGGGGTTGGTGGGCTACGTCTGATATCTGTCTGTAACGGCGCCAGTCGGGGATGACGAGTTTGAATCGGGTTAGAAGAGGGCAGGCGTTGAGAAGTTGTTGCATTGTGGATAAGGGCCCCATGCACCAGAGTAGTTCGGCGGACAAGGGGGTTAGGGTGTTGGTTGCGGAGGATCCGCAGGGAGTATCTGAGATATCGCTCCTAGTTGAAAACTTTGCGAATGAAGGATACCGAATAAGAGGTATGTAGTCGCTTATTTCGACTGGACCATCTTCGTACTGCTTGTGGCTAGGATCAAAAACCTTCATGTCAGCAGAGCACACATGCAGGATACCAGCCATTTCCTTTTGCACATGGGAAGAGAGACTCACAAAAAAAAACGACTTCAGACTACCCAGGGAACCCAAATCTGCCTCCATCTCATGCATGTGCCTTAACAAAGCACGTGGCTGTTCAATCTGCGCGGTAAAGTGCAGGTGCTGCAGCTTCGGCAGTCTCGCCAGAACCAAAGCCGCAAGTGGACAGTAACAAAGCTCTGGCTCGATCTCACCCTGATTTCTCCCTATCAAGGCCGAAAGTTCCATATACACTGCATCATGTTGCAGTCCGGGCCATTCGTACCGCACACCGCGGTCGTTAGTTAACGCTAGTTTTTGCGTCTTTTGGGCTAAGAACGGACATTCAATTATAGTTCTCAGAAACAATTTCATAGGCTTCAAAGGATCGGGTTGTGATTCTGCTATCCGGACGCTGGTGTATAGCGCTGGTTGCGCGATATTGCAAAGCGCGCGTGAAGTACGGCATAGATGGAGCAGCGCTTTGACATCAGATCCATTGCTTGTTGTGAGGTGCGAAACGACGTCAAGAAGGAGCTCGTTGGACAAATCGGCAAGTTTCGCCATGCTTGCGTGTCGGTCGGTGTGAGAACAAGATAAAAATAAGGTGTTCTTGTGATTAGGCAGCAGCGCTTGTGACCTCGGAACGAAGGTGGAGCTCAACTTTTCATCGTACTTGTTGTACGTCTACGTTGGCGGTTTGTGATCTGTCTTGATCAGTGCAAAACACCATCAACACTGCTGAAGATGAGTCATGATGACACTACATCATAGACATTGACAAGTCAACCATCTCCAATCTCCCATACCATGCATTGAGTAATGCCCCAAGAACGCTTTGAACTTCCTCAGCCATTGTAGTAATTGTTAATGCGCTCTGCAAGTATGATCGCAGTGCCAAACAAAGACTCTGGGCCCAGCTCTTCATATCTCCCAGAGCGCCAATCCAGCTGGAAGACCTCGGTACTACCCATTGGTTCGTCAAATATAGCGTTATATTCTTCCGACTGGGTCAAGTTTGGGGGTGCTTCCCAGCTCTGTAGATCTTGGATGAAAGTTCTTGTATTTCCGTCGTCGAGTTCAAACGCTGCACCTTGTGTGCGGACACGACGGTCGATCCACAGTTACGGGCATGGACTGCAACTGAACTCTAGATACACAACAACTAGTTGTCGCATGGCGTACGATAGCTCTTTATGTAGATCGCAGAGTTTTGTATGGCTGGCCATGGACTGCCCGGCTTATTCGATTGGTCTCGATGGGAAGACTTCTGGACTTTGCGAGGGATGTAATTTGGATCTCAGTGAAGTTGACCGGTTCGATCATTTTGGAATATAGTCCTATTTGTTTCTTGAACTCGCAATGCTAATCAGGCGGACCGGGATCGCCCAATCCATCAACGAGTCACTGACGAAAAGTGAGTAAGTAATCGAAGGTGGCGACTATATCATGCGTAGTCATCTTCACCTCGACATCTAAACTGGAGGCGAACATCATGCGAAGAACTTGAAAGCATTCATAACTTACATCAGCGTGAGAACGTTTCTTTTCAGCGCGAGGCATTCCAGACCGTAATCCAATTGAAGATCTCCAAAATGGAAGACAAGATTAAGCAAGCTGTCCGGACCAATGTCATCACTAGTCTCAGCATCGACAACATTGGACCCCACGTCCCCAAGATCTCTCAGCTGGAAAACCACAAATCATCTCTGACACATCAAGAATCCCGAACCCTCCTTAATAACTGACAACAAGAGGCGAGCAGACCCAATCTGCCAGACATGTGGATATACCCCTTTCATTGTATCGTACGAGCGAGCAGCTGGACATCCGAATTTCCTGCCGAGCACAAGTCATCGTATACTGAATTCCGTATCAAGCAAAAGAAAGACAATGCAGAGGAGGATATGGTTCCGGGGAACGTGGATTCCTTGGTATTGTCGAGTTGTCAAGCTGTTGCGCATCGGTGTTCTGGACATACTGTTGGGTGAGGTGACAGAAGCTCGTAGGGATACAGAAGGCTGTCAACAGTAAATGAACATAGTCGAGTAGAACGCATGCAGTGAGTTGATGCAGTGATTTGACACGAGGGGGACTGAGAATCAGAGTGAGAACGATACGCAAGTACAGAAGATAGATACTAACTAACACACACCCATTGTAAAAGCGCGCATGACCGCAGAGAAATACATACAACAAGTCAATAAACGCAAGAGAACAGAAACCAGACACAAACGCAGAAAATACCGAACAAAACGCACCCGCCGAGAAGGCACGCACGTAACTCTACCGTTGCAAAACCCACGAGTAGAAAGACCACTCATTACCGTACAACCAAGCTCACACTACCCTTACACAACTACTAAAAATTCAATCTAGCAGTGTTCCAGGGGGGTATTCAAGCATAAAGAGGGTAATATAAGCATCCAAATAAAGCAGCGAGGGACTCTAACCCACTTATCCAAGCAAAACAATCCTCACCGTAGAAACATCTAGCAGAGATTTTTATTTCCTCCACACTAATCCCACTCTCCTCTAAAAGCCCCTTTCTTTATCTTTTCCAGCCGACTTCATCAACTACCTCTCTCTCGCCAACCTGCACTTACCTATCTATTGATTGAGGCAAGCCCGTAGACCCCACGTAGGGGATGACACTATCGAACACATTCCCAGAGACGGGTATCATAACCCAGTTTCCAGGGTAACTACAGAATAAACAAGACCTCTTTCTCTTCCCCTAACTAGCGAAACAAGATACCAAAACCACGCGAAAGCGCTACAACCCACCCATCCCATCCATGTAACGCTTAATACGGTAGAAGTGGTGCAGCACATGCACTCATAGCTAAACACGTCCATATGCCCCCTGTGAGGCTAGAATCGGATTTACACTTCCATCTCCTTCTGGGACGTCGAAGAAACCAATCAAGCGACCAATCAATCAATCATGTAGAGTGAAGGGGTATACTTAGGGTGTTATAACCCTTTTAAACGGAAAAATCTTTTCATTAGAACGAACCAACAGAGTACTTAATCCAACAAAGGAGGAACGCACTACTTAACACACTACAAGAAAGTTTTGTTCCTAACAGCAGTTAACTAATGCAATAAGCTATTTAAAGTAATTTAAGAGGGATGTTTAATTATAACTACGAGTAACAATAGCGCTACCACTTAAAACGCTAGAATAGGTAAATCCTAGTTTCCTTATTCTAGTACTAGTAAACTCCTACGCACGCTACTTGTACCTGCTAGTATATGCACCTATAAGCGTAACCTAACACACCACCAAGAAAGTTCTGTTCCTAACAGCAGTCACCTAATCTAACAAGCCATTCAAAGTAGTTTAAGAAGGATGTTCCATTACAACTACGAGTAATAATAGCACTCTCACTTAAAGCGCTAGAGCGAGTAAACCCCAGTTCCCTCAATCTAGGAATAGCAACCCCCTACGCACGCCACTTGTACCCGGCACCATGCGCACCCTTGGGCTTGTAGCACTTCAACCACTGACCCAACACATCGGTGAAGTATTTCCTGCTGATAGCGCCGCCGGGGAAGTACGTCCTGAAGTCGTAGCAATGTTGCGCATTAGCCATGGTGTAGCCGAAGATATCCTTCTTGCTCGTTTCGACACCGCACTTGGGCGCTTCGGTGAAGGCGTTGACTTTGGGTGCGAAGTCCTCAGAGCTGAGGGGAGACAGTGTGCGCCAGGGGTCGAATTCGCCGCCAGACCAGTACACGTTGCTGGGGCGGATGTCCCAGCCGCCGAAGACCTTGTTGGTGCGGTCGGTGTTGGGCCACTCGGGCAAGAGCGAGCGCGGGGCGTCGGGGAACTGGCGGTGGCAGATGTCGCGCTGGTGCTTGAGGGAGTTGTACTTGGAGACGATCTGGTTGGGGCCGAGGTTGGCAGCTTGGAAATAACCCCACTGTGTGCAGTACTGCCATGTCCAGCTGATGGAGGCAGGGTCAGTGAAACGCTTGTTGAGATCGCAGGTACCAGTGACATTCTGCTTTCCGGAGCATTCGGTCTCGAGGTAGCTGTTGACGAGGGTTGTGAAGGTCTTCCATGTTGCCCACCTGTCGACCACGGACTTTGCGCCCTTGGACTTCGCCCAGCCCTCGGCAGGGGCAGTTGTGTTGGTCTTGGGGTCAGTCTCAATGTAGTCGCAGAAGTTGCGAAGACTTCCAGCACCGCCGTCTACACCATACGACTGCCACAAGTAGAAGATAGTGGTCAGGGCATCGGCAAAGGTAGCGTGGGAGTTGGAAGCGGCGCCCTTTCCGAGGAATTGCTCTTTGAGCTTGGCAGCCGCAGAACGGTCGTTGTCAAAGGTGTGGTCGATGTACTTGATGGCGGCCTTGATGTCCTGCGTGCAGTTGCCGAACCCGTACCTGTTCATACCGCGGTAGACAGGCTCGAAGTAGAATGACTGGTCAACGCTCGCTTGAACAGGCGCAGAGGAAGCGTATCCGGCGTAGATGGTGTCGGGGTACTTGTCGCGGACGAAAGCGGCGCGCATAGCCGGGTACGAACCACCGATGAAGATCCACGGAATCTTGTCAGGAGTCAGGGTAGCGTTGATGTTCTTCCTCTTGAACTGCTTAGCGAACTGGTCCACATCGGCAAGCGACTGCTCGGTTGTGAGGTACTTGAAGGTCTCAGGTGGAGTATCCAGATTGATTGGCGCCGGTGTAGAGTTGCCGTCTGTTCGTCTTATTAGCGTAGACTCAAAGGTTAAAAATGGTGAGGAACTGACAGTAGCGGTGCTCCCAAACAATACCGACACCACCAAACTGATCCACGATCTGCTTGAAGAAACTCGTCTCGTTCTGCAACCTGAACTGCCAGCTTCCCGAAGCGTCCGCCTCTCCCACATCGTATATGAAGACAGGACCGCCGGCTTTGTACCCGGACTCTGCGACCCAGAAGCGGTTGTTGTAGGTGTCCTTGCTCTTGCCAAAGTGATCAAGCTTCAAGGAAACGTACTCTGCGCTGATGGTCTCTGGTGCAGCTTGCCTGACTGCGAGGTCTGAGGCCACGTTCTTCAAGGTGCCAACACGCAGGCTGTTGATGATGGAGTCGGCAGAAACCGCATCCATGGCCGAGCCGTCGGCATTGAGACCCATGTCCGCGAGCAGGTTAAAGTCGCGAGACTTGGCAGCGTTGAACGCATTGGCGCTTTGGAACAGCGCAAAGGCGAGTGTGGAGGCCCTCATCTTGACAAGGTGGGCGCTGAGACGTCAGGAATCTCGGGGCGATGAGATGAGTAGTCGACGTGCTTGTCGATACTTCTTGCCTTGCTTGACCTTCGACCGGACGCGGTGGCTCTTGTGAAAACAGAAGAGAAGCGCAGTCGACCACATCACGGTAGCACATCAGCCCATATATACTTCCAGATAGACGCACCAGACCACCGGCAAGCCGGACAGTAGTTCGCCTCGCGACTATGCCGCGGACAGGGATCTGCACCTGCGCCATCACCAGCCAACAGCAACGTTCAAGCATCACCAAGCTTGCAACCAGAGAGGAAGGTACGGAGCCGTTGCTCCACAGAAAGCTTGATGTGTGTTATCTGCCTTCCATTCGCGCAATCGCCCCTGCCCAGCCTTCCTCGTGCCTTCCTCTTTAGTGCTAGCGTTGGTGGTATAGTGCATCGTTAATTTGAAGTGCATCGCGAATCAACCGAGGGTCATCCGGGTGTTCACTGTTGCACGCGACGGTTGTGTGATTGTACGTTAATTCTTTGCCATGCCGTAAAACCTTCTCTCTAGACTGATCCTTCATGCGCTCGTTCTCGTGCGTTTTCGTGGGGCTGCATACGCCGTACCTCCCTACGGGATGCTGTACAACCCTTAATTATATATTAGTGTATTCAATGATAATCCCAGCGGCTTTCCATATCGCCGTTCCATGCTGCATAACGCCACCCATGTCTCGCGCGCCCTATTGATGATGTGGAGCCCCATTTGCTGCTCCGGGAAACGCTACACCAGGCCAGTGGAAATGCCCCAGATGCGCTTGATCAGCATGTGTTTGGCCACCCTGCCCGTGCCCAGAATCTTGGGTCACACTGTCCCGTCCACCCAGCGCCATGAGCGTGGTCGCTGTGTTTAGGTACTCGCCTGGCGGGCTTACTTGTTGTTGCATGTAGGTTTGTGTCCACTGCCGCCAGTCTTGGGGGCTGTAGTTGTTCGCGACGTATGTGGGTTGGTGGGTGTTGGTGACTTGCGGAAGGGTTTGTGTGTATGCGTAGGCATTGTTCGCGGTCTGTGACGTATTGCCACTTGCTGCAGCAGTCAAAGCCGCGGCGTGGGAAGAATTTATGTTGCTGTCTTCGTCGACTTTGATGTACGGTTGTTGCTCATATGCGTTATTTTGCTGGCCGACAGGTATGTGCGTGCCAAGGTTGTAGGGCATAGGAATGTTGCCGCCATCAGTGAGGTTAGGATACCCAGATCCTTGAGAAAGCGTAGGATCTGTCGAAGCGGTGGTGTTTGCGGTGTATTGCTGCTCATTGTAGCCACCTGCATCGTATACGGCGGGTGGTGGATTGGGTTGCTGCTTTGTGTGCAAAGCCACTCGAGCTAACGACTCGGTCGCAGTGCGTTTGACAATGCTCTCGTTGATGTTGTTTAACGCCTGGTCCACGATCTTGGATATCGTTTTTTTCATCTTGTCTTCTGTACCTGTGCAGAACGTTAGCGCACTCTCCAGCTTTGATTGCTTGTCACAACTCACCTGATAGTTGGCTGCACTCGCCGAGGATGTTGATCCAAGTAGCCATATCACCCTTCAGCCTCGTCATATCAACAGGCGAGAGATGCTCTTTCCGCATCGACGAGATGAACAAGGTGGTGAAGACAGCCGCGATGTATACCACAGTATTGATCCAGACAATATCCAAACTCTTCTTATGCATCATCTCAGTGCAATTGTGCAGCATCTTCTGCGACGCGTCCATGCATTTGTCCAAGTTGGAAGACAATATGAGTGGATCGACAGACCTGCATACTGCAGGATGATGGAGCAAAAGCTGGTACTCCTGAAACCAGTACTCAAGATACAGCGCAAAGATATGGTCGTCTTGCGAAGCACGGGACGGGTCTCGTAGCTCGTAAGGCAGCTCCCCCTTCCACTGCTGGATGCCGGCTTCGAGACGCTTCAACGACTCTACATACGAGCGCGGTGTGTACCGTATGGCGTATATGGTCTTGTAAAGATCCAGTTCCCAGACAGTGTACTTTGCAATTTGTATGCCAACTTGGAACGAGCATTGGTGGAACGAGCCCAGCTTCGCCTCCTCGCCCGGTAAGCAATCGTTCATCGGCTCGGGGAACTCGACATCAATATCTTCGTTGCTAATCGGCATCGGCCTCCCCAGTTTCCCAGCCAAGTTTACCTGCAAGGCATTCATGGTCCAGAAGATGCGCTTCCTCATCTCGATTTCCAGCTCGCTGAGTTTCGATGCTACGTCTGACCAGTTCTTCACCGATCGATGCAGACCGAGTTCCAGCGCGAGGAGGTGGGTGAGAGACGTCATGATCCACGCAGCGCCGGGTTTGGGGAAGTTGCGAAGGTGATGACAGATCATAGCCAGGGCCTGAACGTCTGCAAGTTCGTGGTGTCCGAGGAGGAGATCTTTGTAGAAACTACAAGCATACTGGTAGTGCACGTGCGACTCGTCCATGAGCGAGCTTTGCTGGATGTTGCGCGCTGCGATCTGGTACTTGATGGTGGCGAGCATCATGTGGACCATGACTGTCTCAGGCGGGGTGGGTGTGAAGTTGGGGTCTTTGCCGAATCTCCATATCAGGTCCATGAAGGCTGGCTTGTGGACAAGCATGGTGTAGGGATTCAGCGAGCGCAGGTACCATGTCGCCCATTCCTTGAGCGCCTCGTATGGTGGCAGTGGCGCAGGCTCGACAAGCTGGCCACCGACACAGATCCTCACCAGTGTCTGGTAGGAGAAGGGCGAGTCTTCATACTCATTGCCCTCCTCGACAAAGTCTGTGATGTCGATTTCGGTGCCGAAGACGGAGAGCGAAGTACCTCTTATGTGGCTGAGCAGGGAGTCTCCGGACGCCACACCAAGGTAGTTGTCGCCAACGGAACCGTACTTGAACTGCGGCAGCAAACGAGAGTCGATTCTGTCACCAGCGGGTGCATAGCCAGGCAAAGGGGATGCGCTTTGCCGGCGTTGTGCGTGCGCCCAGTCGGGAGCGTCGCCAGCTGGAGCGGATGGCGGCCATGGCATGTTGGCGTAGGTGGGCGGTGGACGCGGCTCGACGCCCATTTCCTTCAGCTGTGCCTGCAGGTCAGCGAGGTGGGCGCGCAGGTATGCGTTCTCGCTCTCCATGGCTTCTGCATGGCCGCGGACGGTGGCCTTGCCGGTGATGCGGTCGGTGGTGCGGCATTGCGTGCGGTTCTGCTCGCAGGGCGTGCAGCCTTCAGGACGGCCATCGCAGCGGATCTTGCGAACCTGAAACAATCAGCAAACGGGTGGGTGGTGATGGTATTAGTGGTTGTGGTGGTGATATAAGTGATTGTGATAGTGGTGGAATTAGTAGTGGTGATAGTGGTGATAGTGGTGATAGTGGTGATAGTGGTGATAGTGGTGATGACGGCGGTGGAATGCTTCGCGTCGCACTCGCAGTCGCGGTGGGCCTGAGCCTCGGTCTGCCAGAGTGCGACGCGCGCGCGACACTGCCATGCGCATGCCATCGTTGACACTGCGCATGGCTGCAAAGTCTGTCGCATAGGCACGACGGCCCTCTCTGCACCGTCGCGGGCGCATACACAGTACTACCACCAAGAGGAACTTGAACGCACCTTGCAGCGGTCGCACGCCTGCCCCGTCCGCTTCGAGTCAGCGAGCCTCCGCTTGACCGAGCCTGAGAAGTCGCTATTGCTGTTGCTGTTGCTGTTGCTGTTGCTGTTGCTGTTGCTGTTGCTGTTGGCCAGGCGCTGGTGTGGGCTCGTCGTCTGGGGAATGCCGTGCTCAATGCGCTGGATCTTGCTGGTGTTGGCGAGCGAGGCATCGTCGTCGGACATGCGCTTCGCTCCAGATGCCATGATCGATGCGAGTGCGGTATCTTCCGAGTTGCGCCTCAGGCGCGAGCAACTCGGATGCTGACTGGCCCGTGTGTGGTTACGAGGCGCACAAAGTCATGGCCTTGTCTAACACCGACTCTGTGGACAACTGCGCCGGGGAGAGAGAGAGTGTTTCTGTCTGGCCACCACGGCTGCGGGAAGAGACTGTGTGCTTCCCAGGGTCGACGAAGAAGCATGAACGATGAGCTGCTCGGCGAAAGGGACGCGGATCAATTCCCGTCATCGCAGTCGGCAGCAGTCCATGCGCCACTCGACGGCCGGCCGACCCTTCATTCAAACCTTGGAGCACGCCCACGCTGTCCTCGACAGTACCCAGCGCTTCTCCTGTGACATGGGAGTTGTTAACGTGCACCCCGATAGCTGGTAACGTGCACCCCGATAACCCTATGCAAGTTAGATTCGGCTGCAAGGCAGCTAGGGACCCTAGCACATACGTATTGTATGGTATTACTACTAAAAATAGATGCCTGTAAGTTGTTGTTTACCTGCCTATTGCAAGCCAAGTTATCCTAGATGGATGTTAGTGTAGGCAAGTTAGTTTTTAACATAATTATTAATAGATTTTTATCTATCTACTACCTATTATATAAATTTAACTGCTCTGCCTAAGCGTAGCCACGCGCTAGCACTACAAATCTAAAGCTATTATTATAGCTAGCTATATTGTTTATAGTGTTATACACTACTACTAGTAGTAGCAGAGGCGTTAGCGTTAGCTAGTACTATATATAAGCTGCTAATTATTGCAATAATTGCTAGAAGTAGCTGCTTAGAGGTGCTGCTTGCGTAGTATTATAGTAATTATAGGCACTTAGGTAAGGTTGTTAGAGCAGGTATAGAGGATTATAAGCTATTAGTAGCTATAGTAGATAGCTTAGATGCTTAGACAACAGTAGAGGTGTTATAAAGTAAGGCGTTAGCGTTGCAAAGTAAGGCGTTAGATAAGGCTACTACTATAGTAGCTATAGACAAGTTAGCGCTAGAGTTACAGGTTATAAGTTAAAAACTATAAGATTCTTAGTAGGTACTACTTGTACTAGGTCTATCTAATGCAGTATTAACGCCTAGGTTAGCGCTAAGGCAGTAGGCATGTTGCTATTAAGCCTCTTAAATAGTAATAGATTGTAACAAGTACTTTGTTTACTAGAGCTAGCTATGTGTTAGTGCACCTTATTGCATTTTTAACACTTAACGCAAGGCTCTAAAAGCCTTAGTAGCAGTAGATTTATTATAGATTGTGTACAGTTAACCTACTAGTAGATGTTAAAATTGCTAGGTTGTAGCAAGTTAGAGCACTCTGCAATTGCTACAAGCCTATACTAATAAGGCATGCTAAGTAACTATATATAGGTGTTTATATATAGTTTTAATTAGTAGTTTATAAAGTTATAGAGTTGTAGATTATTATATATAAGAGAGTACTATTTTACTATTAAAGCTAGCGCGTAGCAGGTAATCTAAGTAACAACGCTAGCAAAAATAGAGTGCTAGTAATTAGCTTAGATACTACAATTTTGCATAGAATTAAAGTAGTTAAGGTGCTCTAACTACTCTATATATAGTAATTTAAGCCTATAAAAAAGCTAGAGTACGTTAGCAGTACTACTATTAAGCTATACTTTAATAACCTAATAGGCTCCTTTAGCCTTACTTATAGCAAGGAGGTTAAAATAGAGGTTCTAGTTAACTTAAAAGTCTACTAGTTTGTCCTTATAGTACCTAAACTAGTACTAATCAAGATATACATAGGCAGTAGGTAAGAGCGTTTTAATAGTAGCAAAGTTAAGCTTGTACTCCTCCTTAGTTTTTAAGTATAGAGTCTTGTAATAGAGCTTAGTAAATGTTAGTGTACTTTCTATATCTACCTATCTTTTCCCTTTACAGCAACAGCTAAACTAGGTTATTAACACCTACCTAATATAACTAAGGACGTTCTTGTTTATATGCTACTAATATATTATAATCTTAGGCTAATTGTATACTAAATTAAGCGCGTTAATTGCACCTAGGTTATTGTCTGTAAGAAAGAGACGTATAGCAATACTCTTTACGTTAAATAGATTCTATAGGTGCTAGAAAATCTATTAAAAGAATGCCTTATCCTTTTGTTATATTAGGGCAACGCTAAGGTAGTTTATGCAGTTATAGCTGTTTAAACCTACTAAATTAAGTAATAGCATACTATATTTGTTTATCTTAAAGGTACAATTAAAGAGAAGGATGTCTAAAGACTTCTTAAAATTTGCAAGGCATTTAGAAGCAATTATTAGAAGGTATTTAATATGTTGTTATGCATTAACCTGCATTCTATTATAATATTGTTAGTTAATTTTCTTATTTAGGTCTATATACTGTCTTGCGCTGCCTATGCGCTGCCTGTGCACGCGCAATCTAACTAATTAGAGGCTACTATTTCTATTAGAGAAACTTAACACTATAAGGAAATTATAAGATTGCATATACTAATGCTACTACCTAGCCTTACTTATCTCTACTACTAACTGCTCTACCTTTGTCCTTATGCCTAGCTTTATCCTTAATAACTTGTAGTACTTGTTGCAGACATCTTACTATATCTAACACTATTTTAGAAATACTAACTTAATAGTATTAAAGGCAGCTGCGGCTCCTCTAGCGTTCTAAATAATAGCAATAATAGATACCTACTTCTTATTAGTAAGCTCTCTTGTCTCCTTCTTATACTAAGCAAAGATATACTTGTCTAGAGTAGGTCTATAATTATATATATATATAATTTGTGCTCTTCTATATATAAAACTTGCTATATTAACATCTCTAGGTTTGCTCTGTTATTTGCAACTAACTAAAACGCTATAGAATAGTTAGTATATATGCTAGTAGCTCTATAACACCTAACTATGCTGTTAGCAACTCTCTCTAACTACAGCTTACGTTGCCTAGTGTTGCTATAAACTATACGCAGATAAATATATTATAGACCTAACTATTTATAGCGCCTATATAAGACACTATAGTCCTTTACTTACTTAGAAACTATAGCTTCTGCGTTAGCTAGAGTCTTATATAAGGCCTCTAGTAGTAGCTTATAGTTATAGGGTTTATATAGAGTATTATTCTATAACTTATTAAAGTCTACTTTAGTAATAATTGTTGTGCAACATTATTGCTTTTAAGGCACCTATTAAAGCTAGCAACATACTCTGCTAATAGGTACATTATCTTTAGAGTTATTATAAGTCTCTAAACTATCCTCTTTATATCCTAATATATTGCTAACTACAGTACTTTCTCTAGCAACACTAGACGCTAGGGTCGCTAGCTATAACTACTATAAGACAATAGAGTCTTTATCTAAGTCTACCTAATTGCTAATTAATAGTAATTATAATAGTAAGTATAATTACACGCCTTAAGCTGCTAGCAGCAGCGTTAACAACAGCAACAGTGATAGCAGCAACAGTAATAGCAATAGCAACAATAAAGGCATAGTAATAGACAACAGCAACATTAATAATGATAATAATAATAATAATAACAATTTAAGATAGAGGTAGGTAGTTAACACGTTGTAGATAAGGCCTTTACTAATGCGTTAAGTGTTA
>SATU01000539.1:0-20316 GCA_004335285.1 Ascochyta fabae | reverse complement strand
GTCGAGCTCGAGTGGTCGTCCGATACGTTCGACTAGAGAACGGGCAAGCTGGATGATACGCGCACCCGTCAAGCAAGTGACGCCAGCCATTTCTAACGAATACCATCGTGAACCTTTGCGCATGACATAGCCGTAGAAGGAGTTTAGGATAACTTTGTGCGCCAACTGCATGGAGTCGAACAAGACAACCATCTTCTTTGCATCCTCGATCTGCGAAGCCGGCGCTCCGGCCTTCTTCAGATCCTCAGTCTTTCCCTTCCAGACTTTCTGCTTGCCCTTGAAGTCATATCGTCGGTCACGGAAGTTCACCACCGTGTCGACGTAGAATGGGTTCTCGCGCTGACAGATGATGGCTTCGCGTTCTATGGTCGTTTGGTCGTGAATCTTGTGGTAGATCTTTTTAGAATAGTCGGTCAGGCGCTTCTTAACCAGCGTGGTCTGCTCGTCTATCGAAAGCTCTTGAAAGGTTCTTGTCATGGAGTTTGCGTACTTTCCGGGAAAGCGCTCGTTCTCCAGGGCGTTCCGTACCATGTTGTATTCGTCGCGTTTGGCTGGAAGGTACTCGCCTCTCCAGGCCCAAGGCATGCGGCGATCGCAGGTTTTGCCTGGTCGATTGAAATCGCACGCGGCGCAATTTGACTCCTCGATCATGGAATCTGGTTGCAGTCGATTCGTAGTCATGATGTTCGGATACATGGACGCAACATCCAAATGGTAGATGAGGGGCCGCTCATTTCGGTTTGGTGTGTTCTTGAGTTGCATCAACTTTTCGACAATCTGACCCTTGACCTCCTCGTAATTTGTGATGTCTTCCAGTTTCTTCTTCTCTTCGACCTCTATACTGAACTTCAGTGCGGCGTCGAGATCCCGGACCAGCTCATCGATAGCCGTGGGATCTACCGCGAAGTCGTATGGAATGTCACTGCGGAAAACGCCCGCTTCGATACTCTCGACGTGACCTCCTACATACGTCTCTGACTCCAATAGATGACCATCCCAGAACGCCTCCTTCGGCGCCTGATGTTTGTTTGGGAGCACAATGCCTTTCTGGTACGCTTGCACCATCAACAACATCTCGCAAAGAGTACCAGTACCCTTTCGTAGTGTATCGTCCGGACCCAGCGGGATGATTTTACACAGAGCGAAAATGAAGGGATGCACGTATTTCATGTACAGATAGTAGGTAGCAACGGCATCGGAAACCGAATATTCCGCCAATGTTTGTGGTCGTTCGGAAGCGTACGGTGTCATCAGTTCAGGATCCAGCTCGTCGGGGTCGTAGCCAAGCTTGGCCATAGTAACAGCTTTGAGACCACGACTTCCTTGGGGTAAGTAACTGTCTCGACTGACCCAGGCGAAAGCGTCCATATGTGCGCAGTAGTCCGACTGGTAGATGTCCTCGCTATTCTTCCGGAAACCAATCTCTTGGTACATGTCTATACCTAGAACGCTAGCTCTTGCTTCGACGAAAGGCCAATCGAAGAAATCTCCGTTGTACGTGACCATAACCGTAGGCTTCGCCTCTTTGATGTGCTCGAAGAACCGCTCGATGAGCGCCTTTTCATCCGGCTCGTTGAAAATTATGAACGGTCCTTGGTATTCGGGTTTCGGCGTGTATTCGAAATCCTGGATGTCCTCCGACACAATCTCGCGGTTGGTAATCAGGAAACCTTGTCCATCGATCATGTATGACACCATCATGATCTGATCGATAACAGCATCCGGAAACTTCAGCGGCAGCTTCGTTGTCTCGATATCGTAGGCCATGACCACCGGGTCTGCAGGTGTAAGGCGGTCTTCTATGCACGTCATGCTTATAACGCCGTGCTTGGCCTCGATGGTGTACCAGTTTCCAATCCTGACATCTTTGTCGATGGCCACTCTGACATGGTAGGGGACATCGTATTCGCGGATATCTAGTATAAAGTCGCTGGAATCAACAACAGTCGTGAATCGTTTCTCGTGTTCGTAATCGTCGTTGTCGTAAAAGTCCATATCCACGTTCCCTGTGGCGACCTCGGCGTATGTATCCATGGCGTTGACGTTCTTCTTATTCTTCTCCACTATTGGGCCTACAGCTTTCCGCACAGCGAGGAGGTCGTTTACATTTGCGAAGCTGAGCTGCAGAAACGTTCTCCTGTAGCCTGTGAGATGGTTGGGCATGGATAGATCCTCCTTGTCCACCCTCCTGAATGTCTTGACCAGCCCTTCGAAAGCTCGCCGGCACCACTCTTCCACCTCCTGCTCCTTCCCCTTCTTCACGGCAAGCAAAAAGTACGGGTCATACTCCAGCGTCGCCTTGAATGTGTCACCGTGCTCGCCGAGGAAGTAATAGTCCACACCTGCTCTCCCGCCCGGCACGTGCTCGTCTTCTATCGCGGTCGATCGCATGTTGACGAGCCAGCCGACCTTCTTCTTGCCCGACTCGAAGCGTGGGAAGCCCATGGACTCATCGATGCGGTGTGCGAGCCGTGTCGCCTCGAGCTTTTCGTTCTGTGATGTTTGTTCGGTACTGCGTAACGACCCAGCGTCGACTGTTTTCCGCTTGTTGTGCCCGTAGGATGTGTTGCCCGCCTTGCCGACCCGACGGAAGGGCTGGCCTGCTCGTCGCGGCGCGCCCATGGTGTGTGGTAGTGTATGTGGAGAAAGATTAAGACGGGTACATGTAAATGCTGATTTGTGCAGTTCAGGGTATCATTTGAACAGTCGGAAGATAGGAAAGCGCGGGGTATCGAGATTGGCGGCGTGGGTGTGCAATGCAGACAAGAGTAGAGGAACACAATGTCCCCATAGAAAACGCGAAGCGCGCTCACGCGTTCAAGCTAACTCGATCAGGGGTCTCGCGCTGCGCGCTAGTCCGCTCTGGCTAAAGTGGTTGAAGTGCACCAGCCACACTACGCTCGACGCCACAAGCAGGGAGTGATGCATCATTATTTCTCTCTCGGGCCTTTCTGCACCACCACCGAGCTCAGCGCTCCACCATCCATTACGCTTTACCCTACCACGCTAGCATTCAATCACCAACTACTTGACTACCTCCAGAAACGAGGTTACCATCGCGCTCTCTCCCACACTCCTTCCCTCTCAACACATATCACACCACCGCCATCATGGCAGACGACACACGGCCAACCTCGGGCGTCCAGACTACGCAAATCGACAGCCTCCCACCGCGGCCGCGCGCGCCGGCAAACAGCATGCCCGGTGGCACAGCGCACACCGCGGGTGGAGAGAAAGTCGACGGCGACGGGCCCTCGTACATCGACGCTGTGCGAACCCTGGGACCCGAGTACTACATGAACTTCCACAAGCGGCCCTGCGTACGCGACTCGCAACTGCAAGGCCTCGCAGCCGGTTTTGCAGGAGGCAGTCTGGCAGCCATCGTCGGGAGTACGTCGCGCAATGCCTTTCCACTGCTATGCCTCAATACGGCGCAGTAAAGTCTAGACGATTCGAGCACACGGCTAACAGACTCCAGAACCCGTCTTAATAGCCTCCAACTGGGCCGTAGCAACCTGGTGCGGTGTCTCCGTCGTTTCCTACCAAGTGTGCCAATACTACCGCTCCAAGGAAAAGGCCGGCATCAAGCAAGCACAAGACCTGATGGAGAAGAAACGCGCGAACATCGAGGCCAAGAAGGAGGCGCGAAGACGGCAGAGAGAAGAGTACGATCGCCAGCAAGAGCTCAAACGGCAGGAGGAAGAAAGGAGAAAGAGCTGGGGATATTGGTATGAGAAGAATGTCAAGTTCTGGTAGGGTGAAGAGGTGAGATCGTGCGCTTGTGGACGGACGGTGGAAGTCATGTCTGGAGGATGTATGGTGGATGGTCGTAAGATGCTGAGATTAAGTGGAGCGGGAGCTATGTACAGAACCTGTATAAGTCTGTAATGTCTGTATGATATGGGATGTGTCCTGATGCAACGGACGGAACCAACACCGAAATTAAAAAGAAAAAGCAATGCGCCCATTCGCCATCCGCCAAACGCCATGGTCTTGAAATGCATGGAGCCCAGAAGCCAAGGTCGGCCTCTTCGTTCGTCATGTTGCGTGTCGTAAGGTCGTCGTCATACAATGTCTTGTTCCTCCATGTCGTCGTCAGATCGGCTTATTATATTACTTCCGGAAATTCCAGCTTTGTTGCGCGGAGAGAGCCCTCCTAGCTGGTCCGACTCCTTACGGCGTAGAGTAGCCTTCGTATGTGTGCTGTTATGCGACCTGCATGCTTGGTTCATACGGTGAACTGCACCTTCCTCCTGGGCACCTCTATAGGTTGCGCGGGCACATCTCTCTCTACCGTCGACTCCCTCGATTCGTGGGGTCTTGTGCTGACGCCGCGGTGTCTTCTTTGGCTGCGCTTCGCCCGAGCCTCGCGAGTTTCTCTGGCTTTCCACTCAGATAGTTGCTGTTTCCTTCTTTGCGCTCTGGCATATGCAATCGCGGGCGTCGGCTTGAATCCAATCCCGTTGAGGCCAGTCCCATCATCATCTGGATCGTTTGCTGGGCCGGTGAGGTGACCCGTGATCTCGTCGTCCTGCCACGTGAGAGCTGAAAGTGGGGGTGATGCAGGCATCTTTCGGGGGTCTGAGTGTGAGAGCGACCGGTTGGATGATGTTGACGCATGACTCGTTTGGCTGCTAAACGATGTCTGCGGTGACGACGTACCACCAGACGCCGACACGAAAGTGGTGGGGTGTGCAAAAGCGGCAATGTCTGCCACGATGCGGGGTCGTGGCGCTTGAGGGGTCTCGGGGATCTCTCTCGTCGTATCCAGCAGAGGCTCAAAGACGACAGCATCTAAGATGTTGACCTTTTTGCGGGGCTTTGTATTTGCGTGCGGCGCTGCGCGTGCGCTCGGTGCATCCTCTTCGTCCACGTTCATGGCGCCCAGCTTTGGCTTCTTGCGCACCACATCGTCCGTCGGCGTCAGCGGTGACATGGGGATGGCCGCAGTGGAGATGAGCGTCATGCCTCTGAGCTGGTCTGCGACTGCATTTCTGGGGCTGTCGCCGCCCGACGAGGGTGCGGGACTGTCTCGTCGTGGTGGGGTTTGTGCGGGTCGAATGGCCAGGGCGGTGTTCAGCAGTGGAATCTGCTGAGGCGGATCGCGCTTGCGCTTCGGCGAGGGGTGAGCAAGCTGCATCGAAGGCATTTCGCCGGCTGTGGCCTTTACATGAGGGCGACAAGCAGGGCAGATGCCGTCATGGAGAGCGCTGAGCGTGTTGTTGTTGTTGTGCTTGACTGCTAAGCATGTGCTTGCTGCCATTTGCCCATGATCGCCAGTTAGCGAGGGTGGGGCACCTGCACCGACCACTTGTAAGGCTGAACGTGATTGTGAACCCTGCAGCTCACGGCGCATCATTCCAGAACTTGCGGAGAACATCCGCTCTCCACTGGTTGTTTGACGTCTGTCACTCCGTATCGCCCGTTCGGTACTGACCCTGCATCGTGTAGGTGGCCAAGCATGACTGGTTGTGTTGAGATGACAAGTCACCCACGTCGCGCTTTCCGTTTCATGTCTGCTGCCTGATTTTGTAGCGTCATTTGTCAATCTTCGAGCTTTCACCCCTTGTATTCGTAACTTCACCTTCACCACGAGCTCACTGCATACAGCTTTTTTTTTCTGGACAGTCTTACTTTCCTGGTGTTGCAACGAGTCTGCTTTGACCCTGCTCGTCTTGTGCTGAGCACGCCTGCGGCCGGCCTACATCATGCAGCAGAGCTCCATCAGGGGCTTCTTCAAGCCCAAAACTTCCCAAACAAACCAGTCCCAAGAAAACAATGAACGGCGCGATCAAAGACCAGGCCAGCCGTATCGCTCTCGATCAGGCGACCCCAGACCAAGCCATCGTGGACAGCATCGAGGCGGCAACAGACCGCGCAACATTGAGCTCAAGAAAGTTGCTGAGGAGACCAAAGCCGTTCTACCAGCTGTTCTCCAATCTTTGCCTGGTTTTGGAGCCGACAGTTCGTCCATACACAACCTGTACGGACTTGCACCCCTTGATATGAATGACTGCCCAAGACATGTCCTTCCCAACAGCGACAAGGACGCCGGCAAAGTAGGCACCAGAATACGCGTCGTAGACAGGGACTCCTTCGATGCTGCGATCGAGCTTCAGCCAAACTACAAGGCCCATTTGCATTTGAGCAACTCATCCCCAGCAGCAATATCGGTTACAACAAATAGTAACCCCCAGTTCAGCTTAGCAGCGGATGAAGGGGAAATGGATTTGGATGGTTTGCATTTGGATCAACCACAGGCTCCTCCAATCCAAGCTTGGGATCTCTCCAACAAAACACCGAAGCGAACCAGTCAGCAAAAGCATCCCACAATCTCTCGTCAGGCCCCACAACCCGTCGCGGTCCTCAACCTCGCATCTGAGCGCCATGCCGGTGGCGGCTGGCAAAACGGCGCCATGGCTCAAGAAGAAGCTCTCTGCTACCGCTCATCGCTCTACCTCTCACTCCACAAGTCTTACTACCCCCTCCCTTCCCTTAGCGTGATCTACACACCAAACGTCCTTATCATCCGATCAGCGACATCCGCCGGTCATGCACTCTACACTCGTCCCGCCTCCGACCTCCCCGTTACATCCATGATCAGCATTGCCGCCCTGCGGCACCCGACTCTCACAGACGATCGCAAAAAATTCAGGAACGAAGGCCAGCGTGCAGAAACAAAGAAGAAGATCAGGGTGAGCTTAAGAACCGCAGCGAGTAAAGGACATACAAGGTTGGTCCTCGGAGCTTTGGGTTGTGGCGTGTTCAGCAATCCTCCAACAGAAGTGGCTGAGTGCTTCCTCGAGGTCTTTAGAGAGACAGAGTTTCAAGGTGGGTGGTGGGAAGATGTCGTATTTGCAGTCATGGACAACGCTAGGGGTGACCAGGCAGGAAAAGATGGGTCGGGGAACTTTGGTCAATTCCATCGGGTGCTCGATGGCCAGGTTTTGTAGTAGTGTTGATCAGAGGATGCAATCCAGTCAGGCGCATCGACTCAAGGCGAACACGATCCATCGACCTCGACCAGGCCGATCTACGGTGTCAGTCAATGCAGCATATAGCGCTACCATCATACCTCGATGAACGGCACGCAAACCATAGCGTTTGGAAATTAGTGTATTGAGAGAACAGACCATCAACGTTCAGCATCCCAGACACGGCGCGCCAAAGCTACCATTCTTCGTAAACCCATTGGACTTTCGAGTTTCGAATTTGGCGAACAGAAACTACATTCGCGCATTTGCGTCCACAGTTCATATGAAACACGCAGCTATTACGTGCTACAAAGATTGCTGCATTGAGGTTCAGAAACAAACTCGTTGGTATGCCCAATGAGGCAGTTCTGCGAACTATCACTTCACCTTTCCAGTTAGACAATTGGAGACAGCAAGGCTGCAACTTTTGCACCATGGTTGACGATTCCTGGCGGCATGATTGGACGTATTTTGCTCGTATTCGGTTGACCTCCCGTCCTCGGACATTTCAAGACGCCATCGAGCATCGCGCCCACCCGCTTCATTCTCACGCAAGGTCGCCGTTCACCCTAATTCTGTTAGACATAGACATAGCGAATCCAAGACGCCTTGATTGCGTTTCGCGGAGCCATGCGCTCCCGTCCCGCCGGGATCGCAGTTGGCTGCGCCGCAATCAACCCAAGATATAGTCGCCCAACCTCGTTCAACAAACTCTCCTCCACGACACTGCCCGCATTTTACGTGGTAGCGAGCCTCTTCACGGCACCGTCCCGAAGTCGTGCCAACTTAGCGGTTGAACGGGTGTTTGGTTTTCTTGTGGGTTTCCCTCCGGCCCTGTCATTGCCGTTTCCAGCGAGTGGGAGAGATGCGGGAGAACTCCGCGCGTTTAGAGTTCGCAGCGAGATCCGCGACTATTCACCATGGTGGATTCCGGATCGACTCCCTATACGGGTCATTGGATGGCAGGAGAAGCCTATTCGATGGTGGTTCAGGAGGCGTTGTCTGAGCAGGGACGACGAGAGGTGGTTTGCATGGCATGCTGTGATTGAAGACCAAGTCTGTGGGCTGTTCCTGGGTCTTATCATACGACTTTTATTCGCTTTTATACCCTTTTTGTCGTTTAATCGCTGGGACTGGACGGAGCCTGGGAATAGGGGTTTTACTATATTGTAATATCCTGCAGGGCTGAGCATTGCCAAAAGACAGGGACGATAGGCGAGACGGCATGGCGCAAAACTACATCCCGGCTGCGGTGCCCACACCAGGGCAGATCGTTAGTGTTTTGCTGCAAATGAGCACTTTTGGTGTGCTTTGTATGTGCTTTAGTGAGTGTCCCCAGCCTTCAAACCGTTGTTATGAGGACTAACACTGTACAGCAAGACGAACATCATGGATGAAGAACTGGCGGACTTTGTCTTTGGCAATATGGCGTAAGTTCAAGATTGCGCAATCCTCTTTCTTGGTCTGATCTTGATAGTCATTCTTATGATATACGTTGACTCGACGCTCTTCGTCCTCGCAACATCCATCATCGTGCACGGCCTGGGCATCAACTCCTCACGCAGCGTCTGCGAAGGCGGAATCCTACTCTGCCTCGTGTGCTACATGACGACCAAAATCCTGATCTACTACTTTCTGGTTGAGCGTGCATACGTCGTTCGCGGATCGCTGAAGCCACGGCTCAAGACGAAGCTATGGTTGTTCAATTGCCTGTTCATGATTCTGCCGTACACGGTGTTTGTGATCATGAACTTTGTCTGGCGCATCACGTACATCAACGACAAGGGAGTGTGCATCATTGGCATGCAGAAGATTGCTATGTTGCCGCTGATTATCTTCGAAGTGGTTGTCAACATCTACCTCACTTTGCTCTTCATCCTCCCACTGCGACGTACGTATAACATGACATCCCGCTCACACCAAACCGTTGAAAGTCGATAACTCACCTGAAACGAGCTTGAGGCTAACTTATACAGAACTCTACACGTACAAGAACAACATCAACCCCAAACTAAACCGCATGGCCTTCCGCACCCTCATCGGCAGCCTAGCAACCCTCACTACTTCAGTCGCCAACCTGACCGTCCTTATGGTATTGCGTGGCGAGCCTGGTTGGATCTGCCTAATGTGCTGCAACGCTGACATTCTGTTCTGTGTCGTGGTGCTACACTGGGTAACATCCAAAGACAAGCCATCATCATGGACCTCAACCCACGCCAGCCGCAACAAGACATCTGATCTGTCGAGGCGAGTGCCTACACCCGGGCCCCCAGCACGCTACAGCATCGGTCTCGAAAAAACAGACGCTGTACACTTCGACATGACCGAAGTGATGCAGCGCGACATACACTCCGCCAGACAAACCGCCGATCCGGGTTTCTGGTCCTACGACGCATCGTCAACCTCACCCACCTCGCCCAAATTCCCCGGCACCGTAACGACCGAAATCTACAGTGGCCCGCCTTCATTCACGCACAGCAAGAGCCAGAGCAGGCGCGTGCTGCATAAGAGCCGCGATGGAAGCGAGTGCGGTGACGAAGTGGAATTGCACAAGATACACGTGCAGCGGGAGGTGTGTATTGACAGCAGGAGCAGCGCAAGTGAAACCTCGTTTAGCGGCGAGCATGGTCTGCGCAGCCCGCGGCGTCCTAGTGGAGAGGACCCGTGGGGGGTGGAGAGGAGTGTTAGCGCTGAGACGATGGTTTGATGACTTTGCTTTTATGGTGGCGTTGTGCATTTTGTGTTACTGTGTAGGTATATACGCTCGTTGGATTGGCGTTTGGATTTTTTATGTGCACAGGGCATATGTAAGTTGTTGCTCAACTTGTGATAGCTAGATTGCGAAATGATACCCCCGAAAGATTTCATATGGACTATTCAAGATAGTGGACGGCTACTTCGTGTACTTAGCCACGTAGTACTGCGTTCTCCTCACGGCCGAACGATCTGTTTTCTCTTGCGTTAGTGTTTACTCGGTGCGTGGTCGCCAAGATGTGATGACGGCGATAGTACAGATTGAAGTCGCTAGAGGATAACACTTGATTTAGACCCTGGGGAGGACGCGAACAAGCGGGGGGCCGTCAGCATGTCAACACAGCTGTATGATCTGACAGTCTCCCAGAAGTTAGTTAGATTCTGTGATGTGCTTCTCAGGTTTTCGACGTTGTGGTTGATTGCGGCCAAAAAGCTTGAGTTTCATATTTTAAGTTTCGTTGAGCCTTCCAAGACGCGTAATCAGCGCGCCCATTGTACTTAATAGCCCTGCCGACTGGGAGCGCTAACTTTCCCGCTCGAGAACGTAGCTGTCTGCTTGTCCAACGCCTTTTGTCGCTGCTTGCCTGTGATCCCAGTTCTATCTGTCGTAGGCTGTGCGTTCATGAAAGAATCGAATTCGTCGTCATCCGCAGCGTCGTTGTTCGATGCGTCGCTGTTGTCGGCAGCTTCCTCTTTTGCTGGTGGAGGCTCGGTACGTGGTATACGTTCAGGAGCCTTTTTCGCATCTTCGTCGTCATCGTCTTGGTCTTTCGGCGTAGGGTTGACAAAAGGCTTTGATGCTAGAACGCGTCGGCACAACTCTGCCATCTCTTCTTCATCGTCGTCGGATTCGGGAAGACCGTGGGGGTTCTGAAGATTGGCCTCGTTTTCGTCGTCATCACCCTCCTCCTCATCGTCCTCATCGTCGTCCGACTCGTCGATAACTCTTCTGTTTTGATTTCCACCCGCCCAAACATCGTCTTCAGCGCCATCCTCCTTCTCCGCTCGGCTTTGCTCGTACTCCTGCTCGATCTTTGCCAGCCAGACTTCTTCGGCTTTCTTGATCTGCTCCTCGTTTTCACACGCCTCGTAGCGCTTCAGCAGCGCGGCATTGATGTCCAAGAACGCTCGACCGTACGAAAATGTCGACAAAATCTCCTCCGCCCACTCCGGATGACCGCAGATGTAGAAGCATGCAGCGAGAGCCTCGACACAATTCAGTCGCCAAGGTTTGCCGTAGTTGGTAGGATTTGCAGCGACGAGATATGGCAACAAGCGTTCGCACTTGCCACCGATCCTGCCAAAAGGTACTTCGTCGATTCTGTTCCAACTTGCTTCGACAACTGCAGCGCCATATTGATCCAGCAATTCCTTGTCTTCTCGTGATACAATCTTCCTGCCTTTAGGACTAACCACGATGCCTGCAAACTTCTGCCCGACGTGTAATTCCCTCATCATCCCCAAACGCATCAATCTCTTTCCGGAGCATCGTTTCGCGTCGCAGTGTCCCAAGTCCCAGCATGCAGCCTTGAACTCTGGCTTCTTTGGGCGAGGGTTCTCTGCATCGTTTTCGCCTTCAGAGTCGGAGTCACGGCGGGGACGTGGCGGGCCCGCGCCTTTTGGCCTTCCTCCTCGATTCGAATATTTGTTGTTGGACTTGAAGTCCTTCTTGTGGCGAACCATTGTGAGTGAGTGTTGGGTTCGGTTGTACGAATAATATGTGGTGGGGTTGTGGAAACCTGGAGGGGCAAAAGAGAAGATGATTGTTTATCGATGGCGCTAGTAAGCCAGGGTCCAGTGACGTCGCAGAGGCAAGACGCGTTGTATCAATGGAAGGTTGCAATTTGCGCATATTCTCTATAGGCAGTTACTTTGCTGACTGTAGGTACTGACACGCTAATCTAACAGATCACCAACTTTTATGTTGAGCGTACTACAAGACTCCCAGGCTGGCAATCTCTCCTTGCTCACTCTTTTGCTGCCCACCCAGAGAGTACGATGCCTTCCACCGCATCTTCACACTGTTCCCTGTACCTCGCTGGACATTATTCACGCGGATGTTTTGCGTAATTCCGTGCTTCTGGTTCGGCGCGAGCGTAACGCCGGACTGAGGTTCTAATTGTAATTGCGCGCCCTGGACAACATTAGTGGCTACTTGCGCATTTGTAGATTTCATAGACTTGCCTTGGATGCTGCAACTTGCAGAGTCAGACCTGATATTGGCAATGGGGTGTTGTTCGACACGCGAGAGTTGATCAGTAGGGCTGTGTCAGTCTCTCGTGAGACGTTGAAGAGCACGTTGACGCTCGAGTTGACGACTGTGATTTCCTTTGAGCTGTCCGGGACAGAAGATGCAAAGGTCCACTCATCATCGTCGTTGGCCGCAGCCACACTTGTGCTGCTCTGAGCCAAATTGGAGGTTGATGCAGAGATATTACCGCCTAATAGGTCGACCGCTGCAGACGACGGTGCCGGCGGTTTTACTGACTGCTGGTACTGGAACGGCGAACCCTGGCGAGGCGTTGAGGTGAGTGCAGCAAAAGGATCTGGGGTGCGAGGGGGCTGTGCGTGCCCAGGCGAGAAAGTGGCAGATGGTGGTGGTGAAGAAATCTGTTGTTGGGGTGGTGTTGATCGCGGTCCAGACGCAAAGAGGTCGGTGATTGCCTGATTTGAGGCCTTCTGGTGTTGTGGCACTGACATCCCTGATAGACCAAGAACTGATCCGTTCGAACCACCAAGCGCTATGCTGCCTGATTGACCATAACTATCACCACTCAGAGACAACCCTAACAGGTCATCCTCCAACGCGTTGCCCTTACCCGCTGATTGCCCGAAGGCCGCGCCAGAAGATTCTGCTGCTGCAGGAGCAGGTGTGGGCTCTGGGTCGCCGAAGTCGATCAGGTTCAATTGGTTGTTTGCACCCTTCGAGACTCCAGCGCCACTGCGTCCAAGTGTGCCCTGTGGTATCTTGTTCGCACCATCGATGTCGCCCTCCTTGATCAGCTTGTATCTTTGTATTGTACGATGTATACTGTCGTTGATTTCGAATAGCTTCGCCACGGCCTCTGTGTCTTCCGAGTCCTCTTCGCACATTTTGTGGATCTTAGGCTGCGCGTTTTGAAGAGCACTGGCAAGTTCCTGGATGTAGTCAGCACATTGGCCCAAGAAAACCTCATGTTTTGTGACATACCTCGAAAACATCACCCTCCTTGAGCTGGTCTCCAGGCTTGTAGCCCTGCAGCATCTCCTCGAGTATCCTCGCTTTTTGCTGGATTTTGCCAACTTCCTCAGCTGCCTTTGCCCGCCAATCTGTCTTGTTTCTTTGATCGTATCCAGCCATTACTTTCATGAGCTTGTTCGCCTCCTGCAGATCCTGGGGTCCACCACGACGGATGAGCTCTTGGAGCTTTGCAGACTGCGCCTCCCTTTCCTCGGCCTCCATTTCTTCGGCGGAGCGAAGGTTCTGCCAAGGGTCAGCACAATGCTTTTCTCACTCTCCTCCTTCTCAAACATACATCGCTCGGGTTGAGTACGGCTGCATCCTCCTTTCGCACTTCTGGGAATATGTAGCCCTTATAGCTCAGGAGCCTATGCATGTCTCTGACAAACCCTAGGTCATCCTTGTAGCGTGATGTCTGACATATTGTCTGGCGCCACTCTTCAATCAGTTCTAGGATTCGGTTCTGGACGCGCGATGAGTGCACCGGTGGGCGCTCGGGAAAGCGGCGGACGAGCTCGTTAAGGAACTCTTTGGTGCTGATCTGCAGGTGGAACGGGTAGCCGCAGTTCTTGACGCAGATGTCCAGGAGCTGTGTGGAGGTGAGCTATGGGTCGAATGAGGCGGGGTAGCTCTTCCGTACATTGAGCGCGAGTAGGGCGACGTTCTGGTTGCGGTGGTTGACATAGTGCACAATGGACACAGCTGCTTCTCGAGGCCTGCGCGCCGGTGGTTAGCTGCCCATTCCGTCCAGAGTCGCGGGGTTATCCGTACGCAGAGCCCTTCTTTTGGTTGATCAGGTCTGTGATCTCGAGATTCAGCGCGAGGTTGGGCTCGAAGTTCTGCGGGTCGCAGGCCTGTACTGTGACAAGGTCAGCCAACGCAAGCCTCGGACACGGCCATTGCCTGTTCCGTACATATAAAGCGCTGCAGCGGAGAGGTGGGTGCCTCGCCAAACGCGCCGTAGCGGTCGCGGGCGGCCATGCGCGCAGATGCTGCCTCCATTGCCGCCGCCGATGGAGATCTGCTGGTATAGTTGGGAAACACGGTTGCGCACGGTTCGGGAAACTGGGGGGTAAAGACAGGTAGACGTATGACGAAGCACCCTATGCCCAAACGAGGTGCAGATGGAGGCGTGGGAGTTGGGATGAATGGCGGGTATTCGGCCAATGGTAGCAGCCACAGCACGCAAGGCCGCCACAGACTTGGCGTCCGACTCGGGCACTCAACCTTCACCTCGACCATAGCACCACGTACACCGCGCACGAGACGCTAAACGCCGTGGAGTCTCACCCTGGTACAGTACCCACCCCGGCTTCAAGCACCAGCACCAGCAGTGACTCGTGCTGCTGCATCAAATATGACCATCCTTGCGCTTCATCGATCGCCCAAGCTTCAACACTTTCACCAGATTGGAGTCTTGCATGGGACTCGTCACGTAATTGATGCCACCAACTGGCCCTTCAGACAGATCATCCTCTCAGGTCAGATGAAGATTCGCAATTCTACCCAACCAGCCGTCATTGCGTTCGTGTTCGCAGCCCTTTCATGACAAGACCCTTGCGTTTGCACAAGCAATCCTCCGTTTCGTTTACCGCTCCAGCCTTGCACACAGCCTGTTCATCTCCAAAGCTAACACATCCATCGCGTGTTTCGTCGGAGTAATGTGACTTTTCTGTAATAATGTTCCGGCACGCAGCTCCCAATTGGTGGCACGTACCGTCCTCTGCTCAACTGTCACCTCGAATAGGAAATCTCCTTTGTCTCTGAAACATCTAGCCTCACCGTTTGACATTCGTAGCTCCACCACGCAACGGTAAAGCAACCCCTCCACCCCATCTCGAATTTCTCTTAGCTACTTGCAGACGGAGAGTTCCTGCATGGCGTTGGTCGTGGAGCACGAAGGACCGTATATTCCCGTATTCGATGCAGCGGAGAAGTAATATAAATTTTGACTTGTAATGAGACTTACCAGGTCTTTGCGAGTTTTGACGCGTACCAAGCCTGTCGTCGCAGCGTATCAGACAAGCAGTGTCGACTCCTGAGGTGAAGTGCGAAACTATTGTACATATATTTTTCTTTACACAAGCATACATATTATTCGATTAGCCATGGCTTTTCTGCCCGGTTCACACTTCCTGCCCGCTTGCCGTATAACACTCTTTTTCCTTTCTTGAACCCGAACTTAAGCAGCGATTTGCAGGAAGTCCTTCACGAGATACGCTGTATATCCGGCCAGCGCAACGAGAACTGTCTGTGTACCATAGTATCCCACAATCCTTCCGGGGCCCATCGAGTCCTTAATCATGAGGCCGGCCTCGACGTGACTGATGCGGAAAGCGAAAAGGGCACCGAGTGCGTAGTTGATATACGTGCTACACGACCGTTAGCCAAGATCTCCACCCCAACATGCCGAGTCTTCATAACACCGCTCAATAACTGAACATCTGAAAGCTTCACATACCGATTCGCTCCATTCAACTCAGCCAGCAACGCAATCGCCAGCGCGAGCGGCACATTTTCCGCAAAATTCAGCTGTGCGCGCGTCGCGACGTACAGCGGGTCTTTGACTCGTTGCGTTTTGTCTGAAGAGTCGCCCATGTACGTTTTGGAGTTCAATCGGTGGTATACAATGCGGTTCTGTAGGAAGACGTAGTATGCGGCAAAGGGCGCGGCCCAGGTTGCAGTGGCGGGCGCGAGGAGCGGCAAGGGGACGCCGAGGCCGATTTTGGTTGCCATTCTGAAGACGGAAGCTTGGATTGGATAGGTAGGTGAGAATTGCGGGTGTGGAAGTATGGCGAGGTGTTTAGCATCTGTCGAGGGCAGTTCAGGCGAGAAGCTGGAGATGTTTTGGTCGGAGCTATTCCGGTAGTGTCGTCATTCAGGGATTTAGCTCTGACTTTAGCGCGTAGGTAGGGAAGTAAATCATCCGAGAAACCTCATGGATCGTGGTTAGTATTGTTGAGTGTGGGAAACTCGGGAAAATTTGGATAGGAGTTGCGAGAAATGCGATGGATGTCGTTAGTTGTTCATAGAGTAAAGAAGCTGAGGATTCGGAAAGCTCATGCAAAGATGGCTCATCCCTATAATTGTACATTCGTATTTGCATCGGACGATGGTTCGGAGGTTTAGATATGAGTACACAAGGGTATCGTGCAGATTCGAAATGCTTCAGTCCTCGCTTTGATGGAAGCTTCGGGGTGTGTAATGTACATTGTGAGTCCATAATAAAACTTTCAAAAGGGTTTATCGACTCTTAAATGAAGATTAGTATTGATCCACATAAATATTGGAGTCTGACTGACTGGTCTCATGTGTTCAGCATCATTCTCCTTGTTATCTTCTCGGACCTCCTTGAGCATTTTATCGATACCCCGTTCTGACAGGGCTTTCTGTGACAAAGATTGGTTGGCGAGCAAGGTTTTGATAAGAATACGTACTGATAGACACTTCTCGTACTGGTCAAACATAGGTTTGCACTCATCAGAAGTCGATGTGCCTCTCAAGAATTCTGGGACTTGGTCAGTGAAGGCCGTAAGAGTGGCACAGTGCTACAGACTCTCGCTATACCACTTCAGGAAGCAGTTATCATATTTCCTTCAGCAGTCAGCAGCTGCATCTTCCCCCAAAACACCAGCGTTTACATACTCTTTAACTTCGTTACACTCTGGTGCCAATGATGTGGACATGATGTTGGATGTATTGAACGGAGAAAGACCCACCGGCGGCGAGTGAAGGTCGCGCCTGCCTGCAGCTCTTATCGATAGGTGTGCCAAGACTTGAATTTCTGCGGCGCCTCGCGAGGAAAGTTGCGACGGGGCGCATCCTACGCTCTAACATCGCCTGCGTCAACAAAGACGCTGTGCTCTGCAACACCACTGAACTCACCACTGAATCATGCGCAGCCAGTGAAGACGTCATGGAATCCTTCAAATCACTCCAGGACGAGATCTCGAAAGCCCTAGTCTCGACTACGCGCTCCGCAACACGCATTGCCGGCGCAGACATTGCCTTCCAGCGGTCCCTCAACCCAGATGTGGGCACGGCCCTTGACACCCAGAATGGGCGCCTTCTCCATCTTGCGCAACGCCTTCTCGAGAACGCTGCCGCGAGCTCGGACGCTGTAGGTCCCAAGCTACCCGATGTCGAATCCATAGACGGCAATTGGAGGGCGGTCGTTGATGTCATCGACAGCTTGCTTGAGAAGGCCGACACCAGTCTTGACGAGTACACGGGCGTAGTGAAGCGCTTGAGTCCCAGTGCGGACCAGGTAAGAAGAACATGCGTATGGTCTCCATGCATAGACTGACAGATGCATAGGCCGCCGTAAAGCCACGACCCAACATTGCTGAGAGAAAACACCTTGTAAAGCCACAGCTCACTTTCGAGAATGTGCCGACCAATGACGAGACTGGCGGCTTCCGCCCGTTGCTCGTTACCAAGCCGCACGCGACGATCCCGCTCGAGGAGTGTCTCAAGACGTTCGAGGACAGCAAAGGCCAAGAGCAATACCCCCACCCCTACCAGACCGAGATCGAGGCCTACAAATACCCACAGGCTGTCTACCAACACGCCGAGCCAAAGCAATACCCCCCGTTCGAGGAGACAACGGCTACATTTGTCGACACACCCGAGGCGCTTGCTACTATGTTGGCCGAGCTAAAGACTGCGAAGGAAATGGCTGTTGATCTGGAGCACCACGACAACCGTTCATACATTGGCATGGTGTCCCTCATGCAGATTAGCACACGCGACAAGGACTGGATAGTGGACACACTCAAGCCCTGGAGGCGGAAGCTAGAGTGCCTGAACGAAGTTTTCGCAGACCCTGGTATTCTTAAGGTTCTCCATGGATCTTACATGGATGTCATATGGCTTCAGCGGGATCTTGGGCTGTACCTAGTCGGCTTGTTCGATACCTATCATGCGGCACGGTCACTTGGCTACCCAGGTGCGAGTCTGGCGTATCTACTCGAGAGGCACGTCAACTTCAAAGCACAAAAACAATATCAGATGGCCGACTGGCGAACTCGACCGCTGAGCCAAGAGCTCTTCGATTATGCTCGCGCAGATACACATTTCCTTCTCTACGTTTACGACAAGATGCGAAACGAGTTATTGGAGAAGTCGGACTTCTCAGACCCCGAGAAGAACAAGGTCCATGATGTGCAAGAAAAGTCGAAAGAGTACGCATTGCAGCGATATGAGCATCCAGTGTACGACCGAGAGCTAGGTTTGGGACCGGTTGGCTGGTACAAGGTCATCTCGAGATCTCCTGTTACGTTCTCTTCGCAGCAATTTGCTGTGTTCAAGGCAGTACACAGATGGCGCGACAGTTTAAGCCGCAAGGAAGACGAAAGCCCATTTTTCATCATGCCAAACCATGCAGTGTTCAGTATAGCGCGCATAATGCCTGTAGACAAACCGGCGCTTTACACCGCGATACAGCATGTTTCGCACATTGTCCGAGCACATGCAGATGAGCTGGTGAGAGTTGTTGCGCAAGCGAAGGAGGAAGGCATAGATGGGCCGGAGCTTACGGATGTTCTTACAAAGATTGCGGACATGAGGGAAGCGGAGAAAGCAGCGAAGTACTCATCGGAAGTACCAAAGAAGACTGCCCCTGAGCCAACCGTGGCAGCCGCTGAACCAACACCGTTGGTGAGTGACGCTGCCCTGCCAGCGAAACGAATGTCGTCTTCAGGTTTCTGGGGCTCGTTGTGGTCTTCAACTCCAGCTTTTGACCGGCAACGAACCATCGACATTGGCCTGGCCCTTCCACTACCACCTTTGACTGCCGAAATCTTTGCCGAAACCAATGGCACTACAGAGACAGGCACACCCAAAGCCGAGAACCCGCAACACACGTACGTTCCTAAGGAGGAGAGACCACAGGAAGACCAGCGAACCGACATGTTCGTTGTCAAGCAGCTTGGTGGCCGTAAGAGGAAGCGAGCTGAAGCCTCCGAGGCTGGAACTCCCGCAAAGCCAGCACTCGATCCCATGACCAATGACGAAATCATGCTAGACGGCGTAAATGAGGACGACGACGAAGAAGTTGCGCGAGCCGCCCGGAAGGCCGCCCGTAAAGCCGAGAAGAAACAGAAGAAGAAGGATGCACAGGCTGCTTCACTTAACGATGCAGGCGAGCCTGCGTTCGATTACGCAAATGCGCCAACGGTGCTGCACGCTACGGATGAACAGGCGAAGAAGGATGCAAGGGATAAGAAGAAGGAGAAGAAAGACCGGAAGAAGAGGGGCTTCCAAGGCTTCGCAGGTCTTACAGATGCGCCGAAGGGGCTTCCGAGGGCGCAGAAAGAGGTTGCGGGTAGGAGTAAGACGTTCACAAGATAGGAGTGGACACTTAGCATTAGCTGGGCGTTGGTGGGCGCACCGTCAGTATTGCATTATTTTTGTACATAGCTTGCGTTATGATACCTTGGCTGCGGCAGTATCAATCGATCTTTTGGTTTGAACCAAACAAACGACTACCAGTGTGTGCTTCTACTTGCAAGGTTTTACGGAGTTGGAAATACCACATACATGGGACCCTTTTACATGGAATCGTGTAATACTGGCCGTCGTGCTTTGCAATACAGTTCGAGATGTACAACAAGAGCGCGCGGCAGCGGAAGAAAGAGGCGGGGTCCTGTAACATCAGGTTGAAGAATAAAAGTTAGAACTTGTTGAAGCCGCAGAGAAGCGCGATGATGTGCAACATAGAATCGAAGACGAGGGATTTAGAGTAGTCAACGAACTCAGATAGATAATTGAGGCTATCCAGCGCCAGTATCTCGAATGCGAGACTCGGGGGCCGGGTTGGGGCCGGGTTGGGGCAGAACAATGTGAATGGCTGGCTCGACTGGAAGCACAGAACACGGAGATGGACGGACACTACACTCTTAAACCTGGCAAAGGAGCATCAGATTGCTCTATTCAAGTACCGATAGCTCAGTATAGATTTGAAAGAGGTTTATCAGACCGATACGGCCGTACCTGCAACTCTTGCATTCGTAGTGATGGGGAGGCAGGGGTACTGCAGTGGTGATGGGTCTGGGGGGTATATATTGCAAGCTCGAGGGTACGTGGCCACCGGAAAACAATCAGAGCTTGTACGTGATTCCGATTGATGACAAGGTATGTTCAGATGAATTTCCATCGAAAATTGCTTCACAAAGCCCAGGGACATCTGAACAGGTGAGGTCACGGGACCCAGAACGTTCGCTGGTTGCCGGAACCGAGGATATTGAGCAAATCGCGACTGCCACTTGATACAAGGGGGGTGCCTGAATAAGTGAGAATACGATTTTGCCACACCTGGGGTATTCCTCTTGTAAAAGATCACCAAATGCTCAGTGCAAGCTCACTCGT
>SATU01000538.1:0-20476 GCA_004335285.1 Ascochyta fabae | reverse complement strand
TACAGTTATTACCATTACAGTTATTACCATTACAGTTATTACCATTACAGTTATTACCATTACAGTTATTACCATTATAGTTATTACCATTACAGTTATTACCATTACAGTTATTACCATTACAGTTATTACTATTACAGTTATTACCATTACAGTTATTACCATTACAGTTATTACCATTACAGTTCATCACAACTGAGAGCTGGCTGAGAAGCATAGTATTGCCCTAGATAGTCGCTCCATCAGGCCAGCATAGGCATAGCGTCAAGCTCGGCACTTCCGGCTGCACGCTTCTCAATCCTTTGCTCAATCCTAGGAACAGTACATCATGGGCTCGGTGTGGTTGCTGCTTTTCTTCGTCATCTGCGCACACCATGACTTGGACGAGCAAAACGCGTCAAGAACAGGAAACTGGTTGTCCGCAATAGCACCGTTGATGAGCGTGAAAAGCGCAATCAGCTCAGGTAAGAAAATGCAAAACGCAAGGCGCAAACGAGAGCCAGGCCACGAGGAAGGTGGGGTACACAGTGCCGGTACTCGAGATGCATCATTCATACCAGGTGTGAGTTGGCAGGCCAGGGATGCACCGGCCATGACACTGAGATTGCGCTGTCGCGGATTGGGGGTCGGCTTTCATGGAATTTTCGCACTTTGCGATGATGACGTAGCCGCCGATACCTGTCGGTGCACTGCTGCCAGGGCACAAGCCGCGCTGAATGGGCCATGGACACGGCGGCCGCTGCCCCTCGTTCCTCTGTCGTCCGCAAGTGTTTACTTAAACTACGTCTTTGCCCCTGACCCGGCAGTGATCAGCATCCCGCCATACTTTCACTTGTCGAGCCTCCATCTCGGCCTGCGCCGTCCCTGTGTTGCCCCCATCCCGGCCGCTTTGTTTCTCCCTACCGAGCGTGTTCCTTGCTACGTCCAACTTTGCGACGCTGTGAGCCGTGCTAAAATCACGTCTTCCCTCTCTGCATCTGTACTCTCTGTGTGCCAACGCTCGTACATAGTCGTGTAAAAGCACAGTCGTGGTTCCGCGGAAGCTCACACCGATCCAGTAGACGCACGCAGCCCTGTCTTAGGTCTCGTCCGCGCTGCAAACCTGCTAAACGCTACACGCCAACCACACCACACAACCACCCGCTCCTCTTTTCGAAATCACTCCTACGCGCGCCTGTCGCAGAACACACACATCTGCAATCCACCATGGCTGAATTCGTGCGCGCCCAGATCTTCGGCACGACGTTCGAGATCACAAGCAGGTGCGGCCCCTACCCCACATTGCCTATTTGCGCACAACTGACAGCATCAAGATACACCGATCTGCAGCCTGTCGGCATGGGAGCCTTTGGTCTCGTCTGGTACGTCTGATGCTCGCCGGAAACATCGATGATAGACTCATGGGAGATGCAGTTCGGCCAAGGATCAGCTCACCAGCCAGGCCGTGGCGATCAAGAAGATCATGAAGCCCTTCAGCACTCCGGTCCTGTCGAAGCGCACCTACCGCGAGCTGAAACTGCTCAAGCACTTGAGGCACGAGAACGTACGGGCAATCCACGACAAGTGCACAGTGTGTGGTTTCTGACGGCACACCAGATTATCAGTTTGAGCGACATCTTCATCTCCCCATTGGAGGACATGTACGTTCCCCACCCAACTTCCACCCGGCCATTCACTGATCCCCACAGTTACTTCGTCACCGAGCTGCTTGGAACCGATCTCCACCGCTTGCTCACGTCGAGGCCGCTGGAGAAGCAGTTTATCCAATACTTCCTCTACCAGATCTTGGTACGTGGCGGAACATACAACGCTGAAGACATCCGACTGACTTGGGACAGCGTGGTTTGAAATACGTCCACTCCGCTGGTGTCGTTCACCGCGACTTGAAGCCCAGCAATATCCTCGTAAACGAGAACTGCGATTTGAAGATTTGCGACTTCGGCTTGGCCCGTATACAAGATCCCCAGATGACTGGATACGTCTCCACCCGCTACTACCGCGCACCGGAGATCATGCTTACATGGCAAAAATACGACGTCGAGGTCGATATCTGGAGTGCAGGCTGCATCTTCGCAGAAATGCTCGAGGGCAAGCCCCTGTTCCCCGGAAAGGACCACGTGAACCAGTTCTCCATCATCACAGAGCTTCTCGGAACGCCTCCAGATGATGTTATCCAGACCATCTGCAGTGAGAACGTACGCTGAACCGCACGCTGCCTCACCAGAACACATGCTGACAGTCACCAGACGCTGCGATTCGTTCAGTCTCTGCCCAAGCGCGAACGTCAGCCTTTGGCCAACAAGTTCAGAAATGCCGAAGCAGAGGGTACGTCTCTTTCTGCAGCTTGTGACGAGATTGTGCTAACAGGATGCAGCCATTGACCTGCTCGAGAACATGCTGGTCTTTGACCCAAGGAAACGTGTACGAGCGGAAGAGGCCCTCGCCCACCCATACCTTGCCCCCTACCACGACCCCACCGACGAGCCCAAGGCGGAGGAGAAGTTCGATTGGTCATTCAACGATGCTGACCTCCCGGTTGACACCTGGAAGATCATGATGTAAGTCTCGCTGCGGCAACAAAGTTACACACAAACACTAATCGAGACAGGTACTCCGAGATCCTCGACTACCACAATGTTGATGCCACTGCACAGGAGGAGCAGAACGGCAGCTAAGATACCCAAGAGACTTGAACGCGGAACCAGCGCCGTGCTTGTATGGGCATGATCCATTTCTCCTTGAGGAAGCTAGCTTCACTCGGATCTGGTGTCGCGACCTGCCTTGCACTGGCGGGTCTATAGTCTTTTCTCTTAATATTCTTCGTTTCACGGACCACTGCAATTACAAGCGCGGTTGAAGGGGAAGTGACATGATGTTTCTTGGATTCTAGTTTGGTACTTGCGGCGTGTTGATGGAAGGGTAGCCGATTGATCATGGTGAAGTGGCGGGTAGCAGTAGACAGGCATTGTCTCAGGCTCAATGTTCTTCCTCCTCTTATGTTCGATCCTGAAGAATAGAAGCACAACTTACGACTTACGTACATGTTTGCACTCAGTGTGACTGCACTGCGACAAACGACAAAAGAAAGGACTAGTGTAAAAAGCTCTGTGACCATGGTCCTAGTCCCAGCCTCCAATCACAGCCGTGAAAGCTCCTACCTACCCAGATAAACGTCTTCGTATTGCGGACCACAGATGTGCGGTGTATGGCATGATCTACGGCCCGTCACGCCTCAAGGCTTGCCGAGGCGCCTGGAAGTAGTCTAGTTCCACAAGGCTGATGATCCATCGTCACCGCCAACACCACCGCGTCCCGCACCTTTGAAGGACGCGAGCCTGGCGCATGGCTTCCAGATTACGGTCCCATCGAATCTCCCAACACCTCGAGTGACAGCGACATGGCGACGACAGCTTCCTCGGTTGCACTTGCCCCGCTTGTCTGCATCATCGACTTCCATCACGCGAGGGGTCCAGAGGTGGAAGCTTGGATCGGCCTCGAGGATGGCGAGGATCCAGCTGTCGAGCATGACTGGCCACTGCTGCCATTCATGGCTTTGAGTGATGGCGCGCATGCGTGAGTACCTATAGCACACACTCATACTCTGAATCTGCAATCAAATCCCTCGACTTCATCTTCACATGCTCTCCATCGTCACCCAGACAAAGAGCTGACAGCGACAAGCTCTACAGAAGATTATTCCTATTTCACTCTCCGACGTTCAGCGACGCCCTCTCATCCAGCAACGAGTCTGTTCGGCATATCATGCACACGACAGCTGCCTGCAAGCGAGCTGATCGATCGACCCGCCGACGTCACAAGGAGCACAGTGCAGAAGGCTGTGGTGGTTGTGACAGACAGCCCACAGCACTTTGGTGCGATCAAGGCTCAGCTTGGTGTTGTCACAGCAGCGTGGTTTGCGCAGAGGTACATGCTTGCAAATCTGGAGAGCGCTTGGGGTCCATCGGCTGACCTCTGCCCAGAGATTTCACGGACATTGATATACTACAAAGGTTTCACGAAAGCCTGCCACGGTTACTGGAGAACCAAGAAGGCCAGGTCGAACACTACTTTGGCATATCGCTCCGCGAGTTCATACATGAGTTCAAATGGCAGACTCTTGTTCTATTCAAATGTGCTTTACTTCAACCCAAGGTTCGTACGAAAAACGTGGCGATTCCCGAGTCGACACCTGGATTGACAGTGCTAACAACTAACAGGTCCTCTTCTTCGGCTCTAATTGTGAACGATTGTGCATGATGCAATTTGCTCTGATTTCTTTGATACCCGGCCTTATGCGCCACCTCCAGGACTCTGCAGACCCCAAGTTCAACTCGAGTGAGGAGAAGATTGTTATGCCCACAAGTCTCAAAACGTCTGAGCGTTCATCCTGTAGGCTCCTCTACATTCTTCAGCACGCAGCAAACTGACCGCAGGACAGTACTTGCATACATGGGCCTTCCTCTTCAGCTGTTTGGAACAGGCTCGCTCTTTGGCCCCTACACTCCGCTACAACAGCTTGACATGCTCGCCGATGCAAACACGAAATCGTATATTGTTGGCTCTACAAATTCGCTGTTGCTGCAACAGAAGGACCGCTACAGCGACATACTAATCAACCTCGACGATCATACCGTGAATATCACGTCGACCGCACTACGCCAAGCATCCGTTCTTTCAACGCCGGACAGAAGATGGATCGACTTCTTGACACAAACGGTGCACGACTCCTGGGATGAGTCAGATCCTGCTCGACCCAAGGATCATGGGTACACCGGTAGTGAAGAGTTCATTCGGATGCAATTTGAAGAGTACCTACTCGCTATGCTAAGCTCGGTCAAGTACAAGCTCTACATGGAGAAGCATCCTAGCCAAGAACCTCTCATGCCTGAGGTGCATGGTGATCCGGCTAGTGAGTTCTCAAACGAATGGGTCCACGCATGGATGCAGACCGAGAATTTCCGAATATGGAACAAGTTCACAGATTCACATCTTTTCGACATCGTTGACCCTAAGCATCCTTGCTCAGGAGGCCTGTCTATCGAGGACGTTCAACGAAGACTAGCAGCGTAAGTCACAGCTTTCCCTTTTCTCCTCTCGCAACTAAGCGTCCCAGTCTCTTCAGCGACACTACATTTCAGGTCGTCACTATGGGTATCTGTGTGCTGATTCTAGCGTGGCGCATAGGCAAGTAGCAGAGCTACATCTCGACGAACGATTGGAGAAGTCAAGAGAGGTCATCGGAAAGAATGTCGCCGCAGGGCAAGCAAAGGTCTCAACAGCATACAACAAGCTGTGGGCCGATATGGAAGCCATGCGAAAAGCTCAGAAGGAGCGCCAGGAAGAGCAAAGGGCTGCGGCTGAGAAGTTACGGCTTGAACAGGAGAAAGAAGGCAAGCTCCCCCCAGAGACAGGAAAATGTAAGCCGCTGCACATGGTTCCCGTACCCAACCCTGCATGTCTAACATACTGCCAGGGAAAGCACAAGGACCAGATCTCACCAACGCCCGCGCTAGCGCTGGCGCCTACTTCTCCTCCTGGGGCTCGTGGGCCAGCGAAAAGCGCAAAGGGTGGGGCAATAGAAGCGCGTCCGCAAATCAAACCCCGGCTGCTTCGCCGCCTCCCAGCGCTGGCCCGCTGCCTGGCGATCTGAAGAGAGCCGAGGAGTTCAGAAGAGACAAGGGCGCAAGTCTGGATGGCTCGACCCTACACAGCTCAAGTGCGAGCTCGGGCCACAAGAGAATAGCAAGCTACGACGAGACTACAGATGGAGAGAGAAGAAACAGCGGAGGATTGTTCTTTGACGCCGAGATAGCAGAGAAGGAGAGGAATGCTTGGCGAACAGACTAGGGTCTGGACATTGCCGGTGCGATATACATGCGATATACATACAACATGACGTGTGGATTCAATAAAGGTGCATGCGTTTCCCACATTACATAGGTGCTCAAGCCTGCCTCGAGCTCACATAACGGTCAACGAGATAGTTCACAATATCGAAACCTCCACCGCCACAATCTCCTAGAACAACCTCGTACATCAAGACTATCCAGCAGTAATAAAGCTACCCACCAAAGCAGACAACCGATGCGCGGCCCAACAACGGCCAAACCAAACACGACGAAACACAAGTCATCATCGCACATGTCCTAAAATAAACACGACGCTTTTCTTTCCTCCCCCAGCTCAGTTCAGCTCAGCTTCATACAACCCACGGAAATAGCTCGGGGGCTCCATCACAAGCAAGCAGATGACTCGGTGTAACATCGCACTACCCTCGGATCCGCATGTGCGAGATATTTCTCGATGTGGTATGTAGAGTAGGAAGTAGGTAAGTGGGTTTCGGGGACGGGGGTTGTGCGGCGTATGAATGACGTAGAGTGCGCGTACGCAAAGATGCCGAGTTGTATGTTTTCGTAGCACCGTGATTGGATGGATGGATTGCTATGTACTTCCTTCCACTTAGGCTGTGGTGTACTGTACTGTACTGTACTGTACTTTACAGTAGTGGTTCTACTTACCTTTGCATATACCACAACACACCAGTACTGAAGCCAACTAAGTACCCGATTCTCATAACCTATCTTGCTTTACCTGGGAATAAGAGCGGTAAATGGATGGAGTGCTCGTCTGGGGTACCTACACATACTAGTCGAGAAACAAGCCTTGCGGGTACTCTCTCTCTCTCGTAATACATGGCAACATCGGGAGCGGTTCCGACGTCAGTGGGTCCGTACGGACGGCATCGTGAAGTGCGGGAGGGAGCCGGGCGAGCGGGGAATGGATGAACGAACAAACGAACGAACGAACGAACGAACCAACGAATACTGGACTGGACTTCACTCCGCTAATGCGGCAGGGAGGAAGATGTCACGCCGTGGCGTTGTTGTTGTGGTGTTGGCTGGCTGACTGATCGACTACCCTTTTGTGCAGGAGGGAGGAGTAAGCGTGTGAGATTTTGGTTGGTTGGGAACAGGGTAAGGCAGTAATGGGGTTTCAATGAGGGAGACAGTAGGGCTTGAATGAGGGAGACAGTAGGGCTTGAATGAGGGAGACAGTAGGGTTGCAATGATGATGTCGCATTGTAGTCAGATAGTTTGTAGGTATGCTATGTGTATGCCGCGACCCCAGAATAACAAAAACCAAAACGCCACCCCCATCGACCGTGATAGAGAGGGTTTTGTGCCGCGCGTGGCTTTTAGTGAAAAAAAAAAAAAGAAAAAGGAAAGGTATCGTGAAGTCATAACGCCCGTGTCCACTTGTCTGTTCCGTGAGATGCTTTCCGTGTGCTCAGCGGTAGTCAGTCAAATTGATGCTTCCTCCTCGTCCCCAAACTCCCGGTGAGTGTGCACCTCGTGCTGCGCACTTTGAGGTTCGTATTGTGTGCGTGTGCGCGGTTCAGCGCCTGTTGGTCAAGAACCAGCTCTTCACGCCCCTCTCGCCCATCTCCCGATAGCTACTCGGAGGGAGCGGCGTATGCTTGGTGTTAAGCGCCAGAGGAGCGAAAACCGCCTCGCTAACGCTTGATGAGCGGGCATCCTTTGCGGGTAGAGAAGGTGGCGAGCCACCAACAGATTCTGTCGCGGTACTGCTGCTGCTGCTGACCGAGGAGACAGATTGGTGTCGAGGCATGCTGACGCTTCGGTTGGAAAGAAACCCGTGAGCAGGCTGCTCGGGCAGCTGAGCGACGGCGCTGCTGGATAGCTCGCTGTTGCTGAGGGTGCTGGAAGGGACATCGCCAGCACGCTTGATGGGCGTGTTGAGAGAGAGAAAGTTCTTGGGGAACGGGATGTGGTATGAGCCAGAAGTAGACATTGCGCCAGATTGGTGGTGGTTATTGTGATGTGTGGGTGGTATTGTTATGAAGTGGTTGAGGGTTGGAAGTTAAGTTGAGGCGAGGTGGTTTGCTTAAGCAAGGCGACCGGCGCGTTTATGTATGGTGGGGGTTGTGGTGGGTTGTTGTGGATTGTGAATGCCAAGAGTTCCGCTGGTCCCGTGGGTGCACAGGGAGAGATGTGGGCTAGTGCGTGTGGTGATGGGCTGTGACTGGATGATCCTGTTGTGCTGATCTTGTGGGAGCAAATCTCTGGTGACTTTATACTGTCTTGTGTACCTAGTTGAGTTGTGTAGCGAGAACGGCAGTGGAGCAGCTAGTCCTGCATGAAGGTACAAGTTTCCTCAAACAAAGTGCAGCCTGGGGTTGCCGTGCGGAACGTCGCAGTTGCTTCCGCACTTGTGTTCTTGGCTGTGAAGCTTTCGAGCACCGTCGATCTTAGTGGTCCGGGCCGCTGGGGGTTGTCCGGTGTAGATGGAGGACAATGTGCAGAAGGTGGAGCGCGACAAGGCTTGGCAGAAATGTGCTTGATTAAACGCGCAAGCAGCTAGGCGTACTTGTGTATCGGCTAGTGTATGGGCAGGTAGTTCAAAGCTCTTAGCTGTGGGTTCCTGTACAGTCTGAGGCACTGCTTGGTTCGATCGCTCTTGGCAGAGATGCACGAGAGGCACGCACTGCGATGTTCGTGTTTTGGAGTAGCAGAGGCTCAAAGCGGACCGCAAGTTCCAGAACGGTTTGGGAGAGCTGCTTGTCGTTTCAATGTTTTGAATCTCTTGGTGGAAGATCAACCGCTTGGCGGGGGAGTTTGACGCGGCAGAGTGGAGACCTTGTGATACACGACGGGGAATTGACAGGAACCAAGAGGGAGTCTAGAGCTGGAGCAGAAACGGGAGAGGCGCGCTTTTGACAACGATTCAGGGTTCGGGCTAGGAGAGTGGTGAAGATGCACGATAAGGTTTGGGAACGGGATTCCGGGCCTAATTAACACCAGAACCTCGAGCGAAAGACTCGTCCGGCTTACATATAGAAGATTGGGATAAAATTGGAGAAGGAACAAATCTCATGGTCCCCACCTTGTCAGCAGCTTTGTGATCATGCAGAGTCGATTGGTGTGCACTAGAAGCGTCGAAAGCGGGCCAAAGTTAGTAAAACTACCACGTTCGTTCAGCAAGACATCTCGGTGGTCGTGGGATGTTTGGCGCAGTCGTGGTCAGGGAATGACGTTAGATGCCGCACGTCGCGCGACCTCTGCTGCGATAGGCTCCAACACGGTGCTAATCATGATGATCCTTGAGGCCGCATCAGCCTCCTTGCTTGCGAGGACAGGTCTTTGTGAGCAACTTCTTGTTTTGCCCACACCTTCTGGGGAGCTAGCCGGCGGTGAAGGCGCGTGCATTGTTGCGGGGGTTTACTGTTGGCCGTAGGCGCGGATCCGCTCGCAATTTGGTACGAATGGGCGCGTGTGGAAGAGTAAGCCGAAGATAGCCTGGTGCACAAGATGATGAAATTCACGATCGTGCCATGGGGTGATGGAAGAGGAATGGACGGGCGGAGAGCTGAGATTGCGACGAGAGGACTCGGCGAAAGATGCGAGCCTCGGCCCCGGTTGCTCTCGTATCGTGCACACGAATAGCAAGTGTCTCGTCGAGACAATGCTCCACTATGTGATACACAACAGGCGACGACGGTAGCATTTCGACTGACAAGCCATGAGATGCATACCTTATTCCAGCAAGACCTAAGTGATCCCATTTTTGGTGCCTTCTCGCCCCGATTTTTGCGGCAAGTTTCGTAGCCTACAGATTGGCGACAACACGCGTGCTTGGCTGGAAGTCAGACTCGCCTTGTCTCAACTTCAGCCCGCATTTGTTTGGCTCGCCGCTATGGCGGCGTTCAGTTGACGATCACAGTATGCATGCGGGATTGATGCGTCTGAAGGGCAGATGACTGAACGTAGCGTGGGGGCTCTGCTTGACACCAGAGGTTGAGCTGTCCTGATTCGCGGTACCTGAGAGCACATGTCTGGAGCTCCTCGCTTCCCTGCAAACTGATAACCTGAAAGAGCTTAACTTCATGATTCGTGCAATTGCTGCACTCCAACCCTCCTATCTCCCTGCATCCTCTTCAGAAGAGCTACTGGCCCTGGCGCCGCTAGCAGGTACGACTATCAGTGTCCAGAGCTAAGCCATTGCATGCTGTCCAGCGGAATTGCCCACATGTAAGAAGCATGCTAGTATAGAGGCTTGTATTCATGGCATTGCGCGCTGATCAGAAGCCATGGTGCCGTTTCTAGCTCAAAATGAGACTTCTGACAGGTTAGTCTTGCAAGCAACTATAGCCTAGGAGTGCGCGGCAAGCACGGACAAGGTGCAGGTATGCAGTGTCTTCTGTTGTTGGGGACCTTGATAGTGGTGTTCTGCTGCAAGAGAAGGAAGCCATGTGGGTCGGCCGGTTTTAGTTCAATCTGCGTCCGGTGAGCAGCGCTTGAACGAACACCTCCTGCATCCTCGCACCAGCTACAGTAAAGCCGGCCAACTTGCACTTCCTTTATGCAGCTCGATTGCATGTGAAAGCAAAGAGCTAACCCTATCGTACTTTCCTTCATGTTCTATACACGTGATAATTTAGCGTCGTATCCAACTTACGCTTGTTTGAACCTCACACTTTCTTCGAACTCCAAGATGACCACTTCCACGTCTTCTTCAAGGATATCGTGTACTCAGGTTTTGTAGCGCGTCTGCTGCAGCAGTACTGATGATGGCGCTTCGAAGAGCCCGTTTCCGTAGGGAAATGGTCGCTAGAATATGCAACAACATGCTGAACTAATGTTAACCAGATCACCAGTTCCCGCATTTGTGATCCTTCATCACGTATGAGAATAGCTGAACCACATGATGCGCAAGCGACGATGCTGATGTACAAAATTTTGCACCTATTGTGGTGCAGGACGTTGCACAGCACAAGTCACCTTGAATCGTTGCGCTGTCTTTGTAGCTTCAAAAACACAGTCACGACCAGTGTTCCGGCACTTCTCAATTCTGGCAACTCCCACGGCTCTGCCACGTTCTTGAGACTTCGTCTTGCTGTACACAGACTCTTCTCGCTTTCTCTACCCTTCCTTCAACCCAGGTGAAGGCCACAACGACCGACGACTTCCAACGCAATGTCTGCTTCATCACGGCGTGTGTTCACCTACTTTGGTTTCACTTTCACTTCATCAGATCATGTCAAATCAGCTCTGCGCTGCCTGCGCGCCAAGCTCGCACACTCTTTACGTGTAATCGAAATTCGTCGTCTTCTCTTGTCCACAACATCACCACCACACTCTTTTTTGACGGCACTCTTGCGAAGCGCACAAGCTGAATAGGCTTGGATTGGGACCGTATCGTTACACCTACGACCGCTTTCATCGAACCAGCTACTCGGCTGATCAATCCCCGTTCCTAACCTCGTTGGCACCTGAAGTACCAATACTCAACATGCTAGATATCATAGCAGACGAGACATGGGTAAGACGCATTCCCCAATTTTCCTCCGCCTAAGACTTTGCCAGTCTGCAGCTTTGCTTCGTCAGCGATGTCTTTTTTTTTTCTTTTTTCTAAGGGTAAGAGTTTACTGACACCGCGGCACACAGCTGCTGCCCCGGCTCCCAGATGAGATTGTAGGCGAAGTCGCAGCTGCTATCGACGACCCTAGGGACTTGGGCAACTTTCGCCGCGTCAACAAGCGCTTCAACGTGGCCACGAAGCATGTTGTAGGCAAGCGGATCGCTAGCAACTTTACGGTGTATCCAAGGTACGCCAGCATGAAGTCTCTGCTCTCCGTAGTTCAGGACGAAGGGGTGGCAAATTACGTGCGCAACATCACGCTGCTGGCAGAGGGTCTGAAGGAGCATGAGTACGGCTACATCTGGGCTTGGGAAGACCTGCAGATCTGGGCCGACCTCAAATTGACCAAGACCGACATCAAGATAATCGGCAAGATCAACACCGCTCATGCCGACGACGTCATTGAGAACGGCGACTTTATCATCACAGGTCATTATCGCTCGATGCTCACCACGCTACTTCAACGTCTTCCAAACCTTGCGACCGTTACTATTCGCAAGCTTCAGGCTGGCGAGCAGATTCACGGCTGGTCTGGTGTGAAGCTCTTCAAGAAGCTCTCCTTTTACCACGATCGTCTCGACACGCGCTACATCTTCTACGGCGATTGGCAGTATGATGTTACCCACCGCCGCATCACTCATTATAGAGACGAGTTCGGTGACCTCATCTGCGAGCCGGACGCAGGACCGCAGGCCTCCTTCGTGGACGACTTGAAGGCTGCCGTGACCGCCAGTGGTACCGAAGCGAAGACAATCTGGCAGCCTGCTGTCTGAGATGAGACCCTAGGGTCCTCAGGTGCGTACTTATAAGCTTAGACACTTCTGTGGTTGTAAGAAGGGAGCTCAGCATTATAGACTTCATACACGACTTGACACGCGATACCAGTTTGTGAGGTATCCATGGAGTTGCATCAACTTGGACACCAGCCTAGCCTTCATCAGAGGTGAGTCTACCCATCCAGTGTACTCGCATTCGCTGACCAAGTAGTTGCTGTCTCCCTTGTTGCTGTTATTTCTTCAATGGAAGTTGCCCGTAGATGGGTTGTGTCTGTTAACGATTGTGGGCAAATGCCTTCTTGACGGCCATTGCCTTGGACCGTAGTAATAAACGATGAATCCCGAGCTTTCTCTGTTTCAACAATTTGATGTGGTGAGGTGCTGTGTTCGTCAACGTTCTCACGGCAGGGCCAATGCTTCTAACACCAATTCTGCTTGAATGTATCTCATCGGCGGATGCTACATTGTAGTCCATGATCTTGAAGAAGAGTTGTTCGAATCAGCACCGAGTGAGAGACACTTTGAGTCGAACCGGAAGTGGGGCGGCCTAACCAGAAAGATCTACACCACGTCATATTTTGAGCATCATCGTGACTTTGATTTAGGACAGTAAAACATTCGCAGAGCTCAGCACACACATTGTCAAACGCATCTGTCAAGACCATGGCTGCAGCAGATACCGGCAACGATGCGTCTTTCCCGTGGCACCTTGGTGTCTACGACGCCCACTGCCACCCAACAGATATCATGTCCAATGTCCCCAAGATCCAAAACATGAAAGCACGATGCCTCACCGTCATGGCAACACGGGCCGAAGACCAGGATCTTGTAATTTCAACAGCGTCTAAACACGGCATAAAGTCTGCGAGTCGAGAAGATTGGTCTAGAGAGGAGTGCATAGTCCCGTGTTTTGGATGGCATCCGTGGTTTGCACATCAGATGTACATGTCAGACGGCGAGAACCAGGATGGAAACGAGACGAATCTAACGGGTGATGCGAAGATTGCGCACTACCAAAAAGTCCTCCAACCCTCCCGACAAGACCCAAGCGAAGAGGACATGCGCATCTTCCGAGCCCTGCCAGATCCTACACCCTTCTCTGTTTTCCTATCCCAGACGCGTAAACATCTTGAAGCGCACCCCTTCGCGCTCGTTGGCGAAGTAGGGCTAGATCGCAGTTTCCGAATCCCAGAAGCCTGGCTGCCCGATCTGTGGGCGACACGCAATTCGACCCTGACACCTGGAGGAAGAGAAGGAAGACGCTTGACACCCTTCCGATGCCAACCAGCGCACCAGAAGGAGATTCTTAAGAGGCAGTTACAACTAGCAGCCGAGCTGAAGAGGGCGGTTAGCGTGCATGGGGTGCAAGCACACGGTCTAGTATACGAAGCTCTACACGAGTTGTGGAAGGGGCACGAAAAGGAAGTGCTCAGCAAGCGGGAGAAGAAGAAGCGCGGTAAAGACGATCCAAGTGTGGAGGTTGAGAATAACAAAGCTGGACGAGGGGAGAATAGTAGTCCCAAACCATATCCGCCGAGGGTATGTCTGCATTCGTATTCGGGGAGTGCGAGCAACTTCAAGCAGTATCTTAACCCGGAGATTCCGATTCGTATCTTTGCTAGCTTCAGCACGGCTATCAATTTAGGTGACGCGTTGGATGAGGAGACACCGGCTGAGTTTGAAGAGATGATTAAGACGGTGCCGGATGAAATGCTGCTTGTTGAGAGTGACCTGCATACAGCAGGCGAGGAGATGGATCGGAGGTTAGAAGATATTATCAGGAGAATATGTAAGATCAAGGGATGGGGGTTGGAGGAAGGTGTTGAGAGACTAGGGAAGAACTGGTGTGCCTTTGTGTTTGGAGATGAGTAGAACCTACCATCGTATTATGAAGTGTCTACGAATTCAGGTACTCCTTCACTGGGGCAAAAACCCACTGATCCCTTGCAGCTATCAGATCATCCGCGTATGTGTACAGCACCGCTCCAACGATCAACACCGTGCCCGGCAGCAAGATCATCAGCACCAAATATCTCATCATAGAGAACCACGTCTGTTCCAGCCCAGCACGCATCGCCGTCTCTTCTTTCAACCTCGGATACTCCACTTCCGGCCTTTCCTCACCCAGAAACCCACACAGCTCATCCCACCCACTTTCGTCCTCAGCATCAATCTCCAGCAGCCTCTCTCTCGTCACAAGCTCCCTCACCCTCTCGTTGTGCTTCTCATACGCCCTCCTCGTTTCATACCCACCATACTCGTTTCCATTATGCACGCCGAACAACGCATGTAGGAGCCTAATCAGCGGCGCCATCTTACTCAACCCGGTAATTCTACAGAGATCAAACAACAGCCACGTGAACAACACCCAGATACTCTCTTGCATGCTTTTCTCCCACTTGTGATACTGCCGCGTCGTCAGGATGACTTTGGCACGGGGATACGCCGTGATCAGTTGCTCGGCGAACATGCATCCCGGCAGGTCGGCGATGGCGTCGTAGTCGGTGAGGATGTCGTTGATGGTCAAGGGGAGGCCTGAGGCGTGTTGTGTGGAGTTTACGGCTTCTTGCCAGACGGGGATGTGGGTGGGGTCTGTGACGAGCGAGCGCATGGTGTAGGGATTGTAGCCTAGGGTCCGGAGGGCGGAGATTAGGGATGCTGTGTTGGTGCGTGGAAGGCCTAGGACGAGGACGCGTATGGGGAGGTTGCGAGATGATCCATCTTTAGGGATGAGGGCTTCATCAGCCATTTTACTGTGAAGGGACTGCGCGTTCAAATTTCTGATTTGGGTTTTGGGTAGGTGGATAGAGTCTGGGCTGCGTAATGAACTTGATGCTTATAGGCGTTGTGGATTAGGCTAATGTGTCGGATGTCAAGAATGGAGAGAAACGACGACGAATAATTGTTGGTGACTACAATAGTGAAGAGGCGTACGCAGTTTTTCTTCAAACAGCTGCTGTGGATGGTCTTAGAATTCTCAACTGGAAGGATATCGAGAATGACATACTGCAGACGGGGGTGTAGAGTCCACCTAGCCTCGACCGGGTAAATACATGCAGATCATCCAAAGCCGTTAGCTAGACTAGCCAAGCAGACGCACACAGGAGCACTGATCCGTGTTGAGCTTCGTAGCATCCTCAAACTTCGTAGTCGTAGTCGTAGTCTTGTTGATGTCGAGCAATCTGTCGAAAACGAGGGCTGAAGTCTTATTGTCTACTTGGACACTTTCTTCGAAGATTGATTCTTCAGCTCGCTCTCCCAGCTTTGTATGAAGCTACTGGTGAGCGAAAACATCTCCGCCGTGTAAGGGGACTCAGGATCCTCCATGTGTTTTAGCTTGTAGCCTTTGTTGGCGAAGATCGTAGCTGGTTGCCAGTCTTCGATCCTTGCATGACTGATAGCTGCAATCCGGTAGGCTTTGGCGTAGTAGTCAGCAAGGCCCTCTTCTTCGACAAGTCCGGCAAGCTGAGAGCTTGCTTGGGCGTTCTTCCGTGCTTGACGTCTGGCTGACTTTGACTTGGGTACGTCGAGAGTCAGCTGCGGCTCGAAGTCCATGAACGCTTTGCTGATCTCGACTCTTCGCTGATCGCTGACTTGCTTGAGGGCTTGCTCTGCTGCGCATGCTTCGCAGGTGCACTTGAAGCCATAGCGGTCGAGTCGTTTCTGGCGCTCCTCGTGGGTCGAAAGAAGGCCAATGTACGACACGAAGAACTCCTCGCCTTTCTTGATCTTTCTGCTGGCATACACCACCCTCTTGTTCAGCTTCTTGCTCCAGTAGTAGCTGGTGTTTGGTCGACACGAGTGGTTGATTCTTGCGATCTTGGGAAACAGTCCAATTTGATCATCTGTGTTGTATGCGTTCGTCCTGAAGATGATGCCGAGCCTGTCCATCGTCGCTTCCTCTACTTCGGTTGCATGGTACGTTAGAGACATGACTTCCGCCTGATCATCTGGCGATAGGCTCTCGAATTCTTTCCGAACGAGCTTCGATACTAGGCCCATTGGATAGCCTGTTCCTTTGACGTAGTCTGGCGGGTCGATCTTTATGACTGGTGTTTCTCGCATAACGATATCGCCAACATCGAGATCGTGAAGCGCAAAGACACCCAGGCCTTTTCCATTGCTGGGTTCGACAACGTAGACCTTTGGAGGTCCTCGACAGCTGAAATCACTCGCTTGCCAAGATGGAACGCCATGTGTATATGGCACGGATGGTATAGGAAGTTTGCACGTGGTGTGGGCAATTGCGCCTGCCAAGAACGTCGAGAATGCAGAAAAACGATACAATAACATAATGATGTGGATGGATATTGAGAATGGGATTGGAACTTGGTCTCAACCTACGACGGGCGTTCTTGTATGTTCACTCCAGCTCATACTTGCCGTTGCGTGAAACGCGTTTCAAGCTGTTGACGTCGCAGCATCTCCCATCGCGCAGCTTGGTGCCTCAGCTGTGAGGACAGGGAAAGCTGAGCGTCTGACGTTTCCAGCTAAAAGGTTGCACGTAGAAAGCGGCTACAATACGCAGTTTTCACGAACATGCGACAGTGATGGTGGTCATTGTACAGCGGAATGGCGCCGCAAATGCCGATGCCGCTCCTTTTCCCGAAGTCGCATCCCGCGCCAACCAACACGCCCTCCACCCCAGTCTTCCCCGCATTGATGGTGGGGCAAGCTCACAGGGCGTGTACCATAGTACGACTATGGCGAGCTTCAGTCCTTATCTCAGACAGCGCGCCTGTTGCAGATACGCGCTGTTGAACTCTCCCTAAATCTCTGCAGCAATTGCTCGCGAAACGAGAAGTAAGCTTGGAAACAGCCAAGATGGTGTAAGTTCTCAGATAACATGTACAGCTTTGGTTCCTATATTGATGGCCCTGCAGATACACAGCGTCGTTTGCCTTCTTCGAGGCTTTGTGGGAAGCTGGCGTACGGAATGTCTTCGTCAACCTGGGATCAGACCATCCGTCCATCATCGAGGCCATTGTCAAGGGCCAGAACGAGAAGAAGGGCGAGTTCCCCAAGATAGTGACATGTCCAAACGAGGTACATCATTTTCTTTCCGTTGTGAGCCATCCACGCCTGACACGTCCAGATGGTTGCCCTGTCCATGGCAGACGGCTACGCTCGATTCACCGGCAAACCGCAGTGCGTCATTGTGCACGTCGATGTAGGAACACAGGGTCTCGGGGCGGCTGTACACAACGCCTCGTGCGGACGAGCGCCGGTGCTTATATTTGCCGGCCTGTCGCCGTATACGATTGAGGGCGAGATGCGGGGAAGCAGGACAGAATACATCCACTGGATTCAAGATGTGCCCGACCAGAAGCAGATCGTGGCCCAGTACTGTCGATACACGGGAGAGATCAAGACGGGCAAGAACGTTAAGCAGATGGTCAACCGTGCGCTGTCTTTCGCTATGAGCGATCCCAAGGGCCCCGTCTACCTGTGCGGTGCGCGAGAGCCCATGGAGGAAGATCTCACCCCGTACCAGCTGCAGCTCGACTACTGGCGTCCTGTTGAGCCATCGGCGCTTCCTCCTAGTGGAGTCAAGAACATTGCAGACGCTCTGGTCAACGCGCAAGAGCCGCTCGTCATCGCGGGCTACACAGGTCGCAACCACGCTGCCGTGCAAGAGCTGGTCAACCTGGCAGACAATGTCAAGGGTCTGCGGGTACTCGACACAGGAGGCAGCGACATGTGCTTCCCCGCCAACCACCCAGCATGGCTCGGCCTCCGGTACGGCAACGATGCCAGCATCAAGACAGCGGACGTCATTCTAGTTATAGACTGCGACGTCCCGTGGATCAACACGCAGTGCCACCCCAAGGACACAGCCAAGATCTTCCACGTCGACGTCGACCCCCTGAAGCAGCAGATGCCCGTCTTCTACCTCAACGCCATCCAACGCTACCGCGCAGACTCGTACACATCGCTGTCCCAGCTAAACAGCTATCTAGAAGCCAACCTAAAAGAGAAGCTATCCAGCTCGCTCTTCACCACACGCTGGACCAACCTGCAAGCCTCGCACAAGCAGAAACTCGAAGCCATCGCCAGCGAAGCCAAAGTAGATTCCCAAGGCCACTTCGCAACCCCCTACCTGTGCTCGCAACTAAAAGCCCTCTGTCCCAACGACACCATCTGGGCCATCGAAGCCGTGACGCAAACCGGCTTCGTAGCCGACCAAATCCAAGCGACCCTCCCAGGGTCCTGGATCAACTGCGGCGGCGGCGGCCTAGGCTGGTCGGGAGGCGGCGCTCTAGGTATAAAGCTCGCGACCAACGACACGGGCAGCCAGCGATTCGTATGCCAAATCGTCGGCGACGGAACCTACCTCTTCTCGGTCCCTGGCTCCGTCTACTGGATCTCCCAACGCTACCAGATGCCCATCTTGACCATCGTGCTCAATAACAAGGGCTGGAATGCTCCCAAGCGTAGTCTTCTCCTCGTGCATCCTGATGGCGAGGGGAGTAAGGCGACGAACGAGGAGCTGAACATCAGTTTTAGGCCTACGCCTGATTACTCGGGTATCGCGAAAGCTGCTTCCGGCGGCGAGATTTGGGCGGGCCATGCTAGTACGGCGGAGGAGCTGGGGAGGTTGCTACCGCAGGCGATTGAGAGTGTCTTGGGTGGGACGTCGGCGGTATTGGATGCGCATCTCGAGGGCCCGGAGGGGAAGTATGGTGGTGGGAAGGGAAGGTTGGGGTAGTTTTCCAAAGCGGGGGATGTGATGTGATTGAGAATGAGAATGAGAGAAGTTTACACAGACACGGATGTACACTTGAGAAGATAGTCATCTATCTGTGACAGTGCGGACAGGCTGTTTTGCTTCGATTCTATGGTTGAAGGTCTTGTAGTGCCTGTTTGAAGCTGCGCAGTATTCGTTCGCTATATATGCACAAACCCCCTCCCATGTCTATCCAGAGAGGAAGAAAAAGAAAAAAAAAAAAACAATCACTTCTTCCATTCATCTTACCCCCTCCTTCCGCGTCTCCCGCGTCTCCCGCATCTCCTCCAACATGACCTGGTTGAATTGCTCCCAGCCATCGAGATAAACATGGTGGCCCGCTTTCTTGATGATGACCACCTTGGCACTCGCGCGGTCTTGCTCGCGTTCCTCCCTACTCTTGCCAGCGAGGACGCGGTCGCGCTCTTGGGAGATTTTTTCTGCAGCGGCGTGTCCGCCTTTGACGTCCATCCAGTCGTTCTCGCCGTAGAGGAAGAGGATTGGGAAGCCGGTTTCGCGGCGTTGTTGGGGTTGAGGAGTAGAAGAGGAGGGCGGTGCGTCGTCGCCGTCTACGGAGGGCGTGGCGTGCGGGCCGATCCACTGCCTGCCGACGCCGTGGATGCGGCGGATGAGCGGCGAGCGGGCAAAGGCGCCAGGTGCGAGGAGGTAGCCCAGGGCGTACTCTGAGCTCCCGCGCTGGCGGAACAGAGCGTAGCTGTAGTCGTGCAGCGCCTGGGCTTCGTCTTCGGGGAGGTGTGAGAATCGGCGGCTGGTCCAGCCGGATACTAGACGGGGGCCGAGAGGGCCGCTCCAGCGCACAAAGGAGAAGGGGGAGAGGAGGTTGGCTTCCCATAGGTAGGTGAGCCAGGCGGGCATGCGGCGGCGGGGTGGCTGGTTGGGCGTCTCTTTGTTCTTCTTCGCTTGGTTGAGGAAGTCGTTGTTGTCGGCTGTCGAGGGCTGGACGCCGTTGCGTGTTGACGAGGCGTCCTGGGTGAATTCGTTGACCATGGTGGAGTCGTTGGGGTCGGGCATGTCGTCGCTGACGGCGAAGGGGTCCTCGGGAATGCCGACGGGACTCGCGAGGATCAGCTTGTTCAGGTGGCCCGGGTACTTGAGGGCATAGGCGACGGCGAGGTAGCCGCCCAGGCTGTGGCCGAGCAGGGTGAAGCGGTCGAGGCCGCGCTTGATGCGCCACTCCTCGAGGGCGTCGACGAAGAAGGACTCGGCCTCTGCAATCTTGCCGTGCTTGTCCTTTGCATGGATCTTGAAGGGCGAGCGGCTGCTGCGGCCCATGCCCAGCAGGTCGAGGGCGTAGACCTTCCAGCCGTCTGCGCGCGAGAGGGCCTCGAAGTTGCGGTAGAAGAAGCCCAGGCCAGCGCCATAGCCGTGCAGCATGACGAGGTTCTCGTCGACGTGCTCACCGAGGCGCTCCACGCTGAACTCGTTGAGGGCGCGCCCTTTGCCGCTCAGCTCGACCATGTGCGAGTTCCATTGCCGCGGGCCGTACGGGTCGGTGAGGGGGTCGGTGAGGGGG
>SATU01000537.1:0-20765 GCA_004335285.1 Ascochyta fabae | reverse complement strand
TTATTCTGCTACGATTTAGGTTTAGTTCGCAATAAAATCACGACTGTTTAGTAGGCGTTAAGCTTTTTCTACTACAGTTTGTTGTTAACTTAGACTTTGAAGTTAGTTAGTGTTTAACTTATTAAGTTACTTATTATTTAACTTACTTGTTATTAGGTTTACGCAAGACGTGTATACTAAATCTATTAAGACATTTTATTAAGATATATGTTACAAGTTTTTGTGCTACAAGTAGAGGGACTAGGCTTGTTTTAGTTACTGCTTTTTGTTTTATACTCCTTCTTGTTGTGCTTCTTTACAATAATTAAATTATACTTTTATTTATTATGCTTCTTTATAATAGTTAATGTATAGTTCTTATAAAGCGTATTATAATTATTACTAAGAAGTTAGTAGCTTGGATAAGGGCCTTATCAAGTTAGTTTCCTCTTTTTTTACTTTTTATTTACAGGATCTGCTAATTTATTGCTAAATATAGCTTCCTATTAACTTGTTAATAGTTACATACTAAATCTATCTAAACACTAATCTCTATAAGAGATTTAAGCTTTTCCTTATATCTAAACATAAGAGTTTTATCTACTTAGTTATTAGAGATATTGCTATAGTTATAAGAGTTAAAAAGAATAACACTAGTAGCTAGAGTTCTATTTTAGATAGTGCTTAGGTTTTCTCTAATCTATAGCGTTTGGGGTTTTCTAGCTAGATAATACCCAGGCTCTTTTAGCCTTTTCTTTTGCAATAATATAGCCTCTATACAAGGCAGTCTATCTCTCAAAATAGGCTAATGCAATAAACAATCTTCTTAGTAGTTTAGTTTTCTTTATTGTCTGTGTGTGTTTCTTCTTTTTACTCCTTCTTTCTCCCTCTATACTAGCCTAGTAAATGGGTACAGTCTAGGTAGAGGTTACGTATATTACGTAAAGTACTCTAGCTCTACTTAGCTCTTACCTACGCTAGTCTCTTACTAAGAGAGTTAGAACTAGGTAGCGTCTATATAGAGTAGAAGTAGAAGTTAAGTAAAATCTACATAGAGTAGAAGTAGAGGTAAAATTAAAACACATAGACTAGTAGTAGAAGTTAAGTACATTATATAATAAAAGGATCTAACTTATCTTAGAGATCTAGGCAATTACTACTATTTAGATAAGATAGATTCTTAACTTATCTAAAATATCTAAGAGATTTAGGTAGTTACTTAGAGTTTATTATAGAGTTAGAAAACTTTATTTTTATATTCTTTTATAGCTAATGTCTGATTTAGAAATAGCTATTACCTAAAAAGGCAACTTCAGACTTTTAGCTTAAACAAATAAACATTAGGCATAAATAATAGTACTTTCTTTATTAGGTTTAGTGCTTACCTAATCTAATGAAAGATTATTCAAAGAATGCTTAACTAAAGAGCGTTAGAAAGTTTTGCTTATTATAGCAGTAGCTTTACTAGATCTAGATTTAGCTTCTTTATTATAAATAGCTTGAGAACACGTTGCCTTAAGTAGTAGGTTGCGTAATTGCATACGTAATCTGCTTAGAAATCTACTTTAGAATTCTTAGTATCTATTAGTAATGGCTATTCTGAATTCTTCTTATTTCTAATAGAGAGAAGTAAAAGTCAAGTATAAATACTCTTTACTTTCTCTCTCTCTCTATGTTTAGTACTTAGTATATAGCATAAGAACTTGTTTATTGCATTATTTTATCTATATTTACTTCTCTTATGTCTTTAGACTATAATTTATTTAGTTTAGAAAGATGTAATAAAGAGGTGTATGTAATAAAAAGTACTAACTAAAATAAGCCTAATTTCCTTACCTATGGCACTCAAATTATAATATATATATTACAACAAAAGTTTATTAAGAACCTAGTAAACGCATTCTTTAAAATGCTAGAGCTACGGTAGCTTAGTAAGTTAAACATTTAGTAACTTCTACCTTAGTAGGCAGATAAGACTTAACATCTACTTACTAGATAGAGACTAGAATCCCTAAATTTATAGGTTAGTAGGTTAAGAGAACAGCATCTACTAAGTTTAGGCAATAACTTCTTAACTAGAAAATACTAGCTTTTATTATAAGAAGGGCCTCTAGTATACTAAAAGGAATAATAACCTAGCTATAAGAGCTTAGTTTAATACCTATAGCATTGTATATATCTACCTCTTAAACTACTTTAAGTAATATATTATTTAAAAGAATTCCTAATAGTAGATAGTAGCTTTTTTTATATACTCTAAGCCTTACAATAACACTAAGACCTAGTCTTCTTTAATACTAGCAGCGTAAGAGTATGCCTTAAGCATGTCTACTTAGTACTATTATGCCTATTAATTTCAAGGCTCTAAATTAGGGATGTAGCATTAATTATATATAACCTCTTCTTATTAATAGTGTCCTTTACTACTTGTTAAATACTAATAGAGTAATAAAGATATACATATTTAGTTGGCATATCTTATTAGCGCTTACTTTAACAACACTAGAGTAGGCTACCTAAGCTATAAGATAGAATAGAACTATTCTAAGTATTCCTTTTATAGGCGTCTTTAAGGGAGTAGGTTTGCTAGTTTTAAAGAGAGTAGGAAGTTATAAGGCATAGAGTAGCTTAGATCATTGCTTATAATATAGTTGATAGTTAGTTATTAATAATAAAGTTGTTGTAAGCGTAAACAAATAGCACTGCTATAAGTCTAGAGTCTATAAAATAATTATAAATAGATATTATTATTTAGAAGAATTTACTTCTAAGAAGTAGAAGATAATACTATTGCTGTAAATACTGTTGTTTGTAGCACTATTGAAAATATTTTAAACAAGTTTTCTACTAAAATATAGCTATAAAATCAAGACACAATTTTAGAGTACACGCTTATTATTTTAGAGTTACCTAGTCTAGTTAGTCTAGGTCTTCTAGATTAGGGAAGAAATTAGTCTATCTTCTTTTCTTCTCTTACTTCCTTTACATTTATCTTCGTGCTTCTAAGTGTTATTACATGTAATTATTACATTTAAGTACTCTCTATTCTACCTCACTATTACTACTAGTTAGTGCAGCTCTTATCCTGCTTTTACTACTAGTTGATACAGTGTCTATCCTACCTCTATTCTTAGTTAATACAGCCTCTACTCTGCTCTTACTGCTAGTCTGTGTAGCTTTTACTCTACTCTTACTATACCCTTTAGTACTCTATACCTATTTGCTAGTCTACTCTATAGTATACTTATTTATATCTAAAAAACTATACAAAGGTATCTAGCATTTACTATAGTTTCTAAAGCTAAAGATACTCAGAATAGAACTCCTTCTACTATTAAATAATAAAATACTTATTAATTATAACTAAAAACACTTATCTAGTTAATGTGCAATTCTAGAACAAGTTATAAAACTCTATAGATGTAGCCTACCTAGGCCTAAAAAGAATATAAATGTACCTTCTAGCTTGAATATTACTTAATGTTTCTAGGTTACTGTTCTTTCTCTTACTTGAAACTAATACTAGCTTTGTACTAAGCTACTTCTTAATCTTCTTATACTTTTCTTTACCTAACTTTAACAAAGTTATAAGTAGCAAAGTACTATTATTAGTTAAAACTTAATATACGTGTAGGTAAATAGTTTTCTTAAAGCTAGTCTTAGTAGTAAAAATTATGTTACTAAATATATACACTATAACTTATAGGTTTAGAAGCCTTTACGTCTTATTTATAGCTTTTTATACTATATTAACTATAAGTGTAGTATAATATTTAGTTATATACTAATTTACTAAATAGAATAAGCCATAGCTTAGTTATTATTATTAGTATTATAAGATAAAGATAAATTTGCTACTAGTGTACTTAGCAATAATTCAGGCTTAGCAGGCTTTCTTTTCTAGTTAAAACAGCTTTTAGAGCCTACTGTGCTTTTTCTTATATATTAAGGCATACTAGAAGTACAGACCTTAAAAGAATAAAACAAAAACACACTAAAAGAAAAAGGTAGTTAGAACATAACTAAGTATATTTATCCTAGAATTTAGAGCAGGTACCAGAAGTAGAGGAGTTAAAATTAGCTGCTTTCTTAAATATAATAATACTACTTGTAGTAAAGTGTATACCAAAGCTTCTTAGCTATAATTTGCTATAGGCGTATAATAAAAAAATTCAGATATAAGATTTATATAATTAAATCTATTATTTGTTAAGATTATAGCATACTATAATACTTTAAAGGTAGCGATGTTGAACTATACTAAATAGTGTTATAGCTTATATTATAAGTTTTTATATAAATTTATACTAAAGTACCTTAAATAGCAAGTAAAATAAGCTAAAGATTGCTGTAAGAGGGAAAGAGTGCTAAGTACGTATACAGCCTAGCGTAAATCTTGTTACTATCTAAGCCTACTAAGATAAAAGTGTTCTATTTAGTAATAAGTCTGTTAGGATAGTAGTGTAGAAACTAGGTAATTTAGCTTTTAGAGACATCTAACTGCGCAACTACGCTGCTAAAAAAAATACTTTGTGTAGGTAGTACGCTGCCCCTTATGCATTCTTCTACGTTTCTAATCAGCTTATCCTCTTGTTGTAGGTTAAGGTTTACACAAATCATGATTCATGCATGCTACTTATGCCTTCCATCACTTTTCCCTACTTATTAATGTCTTCTAGACGATGCAGGACCTTTGTTAAAGCTGCAAGATCCCAGGAGTCTTCTTTCACAGCCTGAGGAATCATCTGTTCTCCATGCCTATAGATGAAGTCAACCGAGCTTGCCAATATTCTCGGCAAAAAGAGGTGGGCCTGCTCGCGAAGTCAGCAAGAAAATAATACAAAATTGTCGACTTTGTAAAAAACGCTGTATTTAATAAAGAAATAAGTACATGGACTTACCTTAAAGTCGCTGAAGTACGGAAGACTACTAGCCACTTGCGCCAGTTCATTGAAAGCTACGGATGCTTGTTGCTTATAGGCTAAGCATATCCGCTCTTGCTCCACAGTATGCCATGGCCAGATATCAGCAGTATCGACCAGATGGATGACCAGGCTTCGCGCAAAGATAAATGTGAAGGCCAACATTGGGTCTTCTCCCAGGACGTTCGGCTCCGTGTCTGGAGCCTGAAGTTGCCGAATCTGCTTTTCCACAGCACTCATAAGCCAGTTGTGCCGAATCCAGAATTCCTTGCTCTTGCTACCACCACCACCACCACCAGCTGTCAAAACCAGCCGACGATGGACTACGCAGCGCTCGTGGAGAGCAGTCAAAACCACGCATTCAGCGAATGGGGGGAACGACTCATCGTTACCTTTAGCCATGATGTCGGACAGGAATTGCGTTGTGGTTTGCGCTGAATGTTGAAAATTCGTATCAGAGGCTGGAACGCGTATGCGGATCTACAGAGCATACGTTAGCTCAACGTGAAACAATGGCTCGGGAATAGTTTACCATTTCTTCAGGCAGCACTTTGTCTAAATCGTCCTTTATGTCCAACATGCGCTCGAAGCAGAAGGCCAGCCAAAAAGTCCTCCTTTTCTCTTCCACTACCGCAAAGCCATTTTTCGCCGCAGATGCCGTGTAGGTCCCCTGTTGTACGAAAACGTCAGAAGCATCCAGGTCGCCAAGCCGACATCTCCGAATCAGGCGCAAGGCTCGCGACGCCGCAGCGTTCTCCCGGGTTCCTTTTATGCGCTTGAATTCGTAGATGGCGAGCAGTAACCAGGCTTGTATATGCTCAATCTGGCAATCTTTTGCACCCCACGGTAGGGTGTGCTCGTTGATTTCCAGGTTTTCTAGGCTTTCCAGTGTCTTGTGATAGAATGTCTCGCCAATGTCACGGTATTGAGCGGAGAAAGCGGTAGCAGAGGTGCACACTGCCAAGCGCAAACATGCAGAAGCAGGAGGCAGCTCTTGCTGATTCATGCAGGTTGCATAACGACCTTTGTGGATGATTGGGGCCGACGGGTACACTCGGTCGAAGAATAGCTGCTCACTATCAAGCGGCGATCAGAAGATTGTCAAATAAGAGATTCTGGCCCTAGGATACATGCTACTCACAGTTCGGTCTCTGTTGGAGCTAGCAGACAGAGACTAGTCAACGTGGAAGGTGTTGGAGAGCTGTACGACTCAGTCATCAAGGCCGTATCAAGCGATATCAACTCATTCTTTGGCCAGGTAAACGCTGAAGTCATCTCGAAGATCGAGGTATCTATACTCGCGGACTGAGGTGAATTTGTGTTCAGCTGTATAGAATGTGAACTTTGGTCCACAGGTTTCATGTTCAGATCTTGAAGATTGCTAGTCATGGCCCAAGTCGGATCTCGCGCAATGAGCTGTTGCTCTAATGTCGCTGGCCGGTCCCGTTAGCACAAGATGTCGTTCGTGCGTTGGGTAACTTACCAATATGAGCGCGCAATGCCCGCACTTCTCCCTTCTTGGGGCCTCGTTTACGGCTTTCGTCTGGCAAGATACAAGTGCTTCCGGACGCGATACAATTGCCACACTGAGGGCGGCGACGGTCGCACTTCGATTTGCGGCGGCGGCACTCGTCACATGATAGGCTCGACTTTCCGTCCTGTGTTGTACTCATGATGACACAGTCACGTCTTGGATTTCAACTTCTTGGTACAAAGCACGCGGGAGTAGATAATCATTAATCAACACGGGAGTCAATGAAGAAGGACGTCGTTGTGCTAGTGGTTTTGCAGCAATCGATTGATAACATGCATCCAGCGAGCTGAGCAACCAAGCAATTAGGGTTTATGCAATCTTGTTTGCTTGCCGAAGAACGGCCCGTTAAACGTGCCGAAAAGATCTACAAGGGGGGTGCCTGAGCCGGCTGACATCGACAGGCCTGGCACTGAGCAGTCAGCGATCTTTTACAAGAGTATGATATCCTAGCAACGTCAGCCCGTTCAGGCACCCCCCTTGTACAAAGGATTATGCCCACTACCCACACCAAGTACTGTCCGCACAAGCAGCATAGGGAAGACTACTTGAGAAGCTCCCAGGAGGCCCCTGTACACGCACGGCTACTGTCTGCGTCTCAAAAGGTACTCACTACTTAGGTAGTTGTTGATGTTAGATCATTGAGAGGAGCGTGACCCGTTTGAACAAACTCACTACGAATTCCATCACACAGCTCAGTCTTTTCGGGCCGTCTTTTACGAAAGCTCCTAGCAGGTGCAGACCAGAGATGTCGGTAAACAGTACAAGTGGTCAAGACTCAACCCTAACCTTCTGAGCCCTTCTTGCTTGCTCATTGCGGGGTCTAGTGATGGCTGTGGAGAATATACGACACTGGCAATCGATCGTTCTGGAGGTGAAGGGGTAAAATTCGCCAGGTACGCTTATCTTTGTTGGGAGAAATGAGGTCACGCCTACCGCCCTCCACGTTAGGAAGATAAACTCTTTTACTATCCATACCTTCCACATCTGTCCTTGGAACAAACTTTCATTTACACGGCCTTACTATGGTATCAAGCATAAGTAACACATGTGGAGACACTCGTATGCACGCACGTCGCTTAGCCTTTTAATCAATAAAAAGTGCTTATACTTTAGTAGCTAGCATAAGTAGTGTAGGTATGTCTAGCAAAACCTAAGTGTTCTAAAATAGCCCTATTAACTATATTACACTAAATCCCTCTTATTTTAATATATAATATAGTGCCTTTTGTCTTTAGAAGTATCTACTTTGGTAGTTGGCATAAGTAGTGTAGGTAGGTCCAACAAAACCTAAGTGTTCTAAAATAGCCCTATTAACTATATTACACTAGATCTCTCTTATTTTTGTATATAATATAGTGCCTCTTGTCTCTAGAAGTATCTATGCAACATTGTCCTTATGCTAGCTCAACTCTTGTCTCTACACAAAGTACTAAGTAATTAATTTAATTTACTTAAAAATCATAGCTAAGTACCCCTGTTAAGCGTCTCCACCTACACTACTTACGCCTGATACTGAAGTAGGCATTTAGCTCGTTACGTCTGTAGACCTAACGACTGGCTCTCAGCTTTGTGGCTCTCTAGCGCAGTGTTCTTAGCTACTTCTGTGATGTGTACAGCTCGCTAATGTTCACCTACCCTGCCAGCAGACCGCCAAGGCGCTGCTGAAATGGAACAAGCGGTTCCGGGAACATAATTGTAACTGCGTGCGTGAGCAGTGTCGGGTTGGATGCTGCGGATCAACTATTGTATTGCTATCTGTTGTCGTGTTGTGTTCACTCTGTTTCCGGAGCTTCCGGCTCAGAGGTAAGTGTCTGCTACGATAGCAAATCATGTGACCCTAGTCACGCGGTTACATGAAACACTGGAAGTCATAATCAAGTCAATTCCAGTCAGCCAAAGTCAAAGTCAAGTTAATTCAAGTCGGAAGTCAGAAGTCAGAAGTTAACTACTGTACATTTCTTATACTACAAACAGGCTGCCTCTAGCCTCGCTGTCGCTGTCGCTGTCGCTGTCGCTGTCGCTGTCTTGATCGTCAGTGTAGTTAGCTGGCAGTGCGTGAGCGACTGCACGATGCAGCCAGTCCTTCAACAACTCAGAGCACTTCTTAGTGTTACCACTAAACTGAGATCGCTCCCACGAAGTTGTCCGCCTTGCCTTGCTAACTGTCTGCTCTGATTCAGCGCTCATTGCAAAGGCTAAGAGCACGTCAAGTGCGAGTTGTGACAGGGCTGGAAACGTTTGTCGCTGTGTAGGTTGTGTCCACCACTCAACAACGCTCATTTGTCTTCCTTCTAGCATTGGCAGTCGATTTAGAGGGGCGCAGACGAAGGCTTTGAAGTAACCCTCGCTGTCTGTTATAACAGCTGACTCTTGTTGCCACTTGTCAATGGCTGACATCTCCGCAGAGGTGTGTTGATCTATCTGGCTAGCAGTTAGAGCGGGCTCGATCCGATCACGATAGCTATGCCACAAGGCCTCAGCACGCTGCAAGCCCTTCTTTGACCACTTCCTCTTTTCTGTTGTATTCCATTGGTGGTAGAACCATTTGTGACGCCGTTCGGGGTGCAGCAAAGCTGCAGTAATATATGCTCCACTCTCGTCGATTAGGCTGTAGTATTTACTAAAGAGGTACCAGGCCGTGTTTAGTGGAGCGAGCAGTATCTTGTGCTTAGAATGTTCTTCCGTTGCTTCTTACGGTGAGTAATAAGGAACTCCATAGATGGTTGGAAGCAGTCCAGAGTAGCCTAGTAGTCCTTAGCCTTAAGAGTGACCCCCTTAAAAGGCACAAGGAAGTTGTGGACTTGTTCTAGAAGGGCCCAGTCATCGTTAGTAAGCAGAACTAACTCTAATGCATCAGCATATCGTGCATATAAAGCGTCCAAGATAGGCCGTGTTCTAAAGGCCTTTTCAATCATAAGAAGCTAGCCATTCCACCGTGTCTCGCCTGGAATTTTAGGGATAGTAGCAGGGTATTCCAGAAAGCTCCTAGACAACTGCTTAAAGGCCTGATTGAACTTTTCGTTGCTTATTATAACTGCAAGACTGCGGAGCTTTGCTATTGCAGGGTGCTTTGCAAGAGCAGTGTTTGCAATGTCGTAGTTAGTGCCGCTGTAGCTTTCTGTGCCATCAGAGTCCAGCTGTGTTAGCTTCGCCCTCTCGTACGCTAACTCAGCTGCTTCTTCGTTAGTTGCAAACATAAAGGCCTGTGTAGCAAGGTTAATAATATGTCTCATGCAACGAAGTCGTCGATTCTTCTTAGTCTAGTAGGTAATGCCTTCTGTGCACATACAGGCCTCAATTGCGCGGACAAGCGTGTCGTTCATGCCTACGTTATCAGAGGTACTCCAACCAAACCGAGTACTGAGGTTGTAGTCCTTGATAGCCTGAATCAGCAGCGTATAAAGATATGCTCTAGTCTTGCTTTCTTTGCTGTCAACTTCGACGAGGTCGAGAAGCAGTTGAATAAGCTTTCCATGCCGGTCAACAAACTGAACATTCACGGCTTGGAGATGCTATGCTGTCTTCCATGTATCAGTGGTGAAATGAAAGCAGCTGATTGTATCGTCGCAGAGATGTCTGATAACCCCCTCTTGCTAAGCGCGGAAGTTCTGAACAATGCGCGACACTAGTGAGCTGCTTGAGCGCAGTAGTGTATGATCCGCTTTAGGGATGACGGTAAAAATAAGCGCCCTGGATTCCTTAGAAACCATTGACTCATGTGATAGACTGCACGCTTCAATAAAACGAGCGCCGGCAAAACTGGATTAAATTTGGAGCATACCGCCTGTAACTTTAGACCGTCGCCAGGGATGAGCGCCTTGTACCGAATAGGTTAGCAGGCTGGGCTTTACATATTAACCACTGCTCGCGACTAAAGGCCGGGAATTCCTTCCGCAGCCAAGGGCGCCAAGCTACAATTTGTCGAAGGATACGATATGACTTATCACATCATGCTCTCTGACTCTTTCCTTAAGAGCAAACCACTGCTTTTGGTGCAGAAGTTTGGTTCAGACTGGATCACGGTTTGTCTTATTTGCGGCGCTTGTGTTATCGTCTGGCAGTTCAGTGCAGCTCTCGTCCGATATGTACGTTTACGCCATATTCCAAGCCCCTCAATTTTCGCCAGCACCTCTTACCTCTGGCTTGCCCGTTCTACTTACAGTGGAAAACAATACTGGATACACCGCGACCTGCATAAGAAGTATGGCCCGTTGGTTCGCATCGGACCCAATGAAATCACTACCGATGACCCTGAGATACTGAAGAAGATCGCCTCCACGAGCAGCGATTACAGCAGAGCCACGTGGTATCTGACTGGAAGATTCAACCCTTATCACGACAATTTGTTCACGATACTCGAGCCCAAGCCCCACAAGAGAATAAAGGATCGATCGATGCCAGCCTACCTAGGACGGGACACGCCAGGCCTCGAGATCATCATCAATCAATACGTGGAAAAGCTTGTTGACGTCCTCCGAGAGCGATATCTGGCGCCTCAACCAGGGCAACAGGATCCACCGCTATTGAACCTAGGCCTGATAACAAACTTCTTTACTATGGACGTGATAACCAAGCTAGGATTTGGCCATGAAATTGGCTACCTTCGGGACGAAAAGGACCACTACAACTTTCTCAGCCAAGTTCACAGCCTTTGGCCGCAGATGTCTACTTCTGCCGACGTTCCATGGATCCGAGATATCTTGTTCTCCAAACCCTTTCTCAAACTTTTGGGACCCAAGCATACCGACAAGAAAGGGTTTGGAGCTCTCATGGGGTAAGTAAGTCGAATATGACTAATTGAATTTTGAAACTGAAACTCCGGCTCAGAGCGGCGAAAGAGCACGTGGACCGACGATTTGATTCGGGAGAAAAGGAGAAGCATGATATGCTCGTAAGCGTCTTTCTCCTGTCATTGATTAACATAGCTCACGTCCTCTAGGAGACTTTCATGAAGCAGGGTCTGACCCGAGCGGAATGTGAAGCCGAAGCACTTTTTCTTCTACTATCCGGCACTGAGAGCACAGCTTGTGCAATCCGGCAGATTCTCGTTTACGCCATAACAAACCCATCAGTATACAGCAAGCTCAAAGAGGAGGTCGCATCCGCCTGTCGCGACGGCAATATCTCGTGCCCTATTCGGATATCTGAAGCAAAAAAGCTTCCATACTTGCAGGTATGTCATACATATTCACTTATGGCACGGCACATTTAGTACCTCCAATTTCTTCTACTTACACTATATCCACAGGCAGTGATCTATGAGGGAATTCGCATGCGCCCGCCGCTTCTTGGACTCTTCCCTAAAGTCGTGCCTGCGCCGGGCGAAACCTTCCACGGCAAATTTATACCAGCAGGGACCGCGATCTGCACAAATGGCGCATCATTGCAGCGCTCAAAGGCACTCTTCGGCCCGGACGCCGATGTCTACAATCCCGAGCGCTTCATGGCCCTGGAAAGCCCGGAGATTCGCAAGGTGATGGAGATGAATGTGGAGCTTGTTTTCGGCTACGGACAGTGGATGTGCGCGGGGAAGACGATCGCATTTATGGAGCTGAACAAGTTCGTTTTCGAGGTATTTGGCCCCTTCCAACTTGTGGTGATTTAACGCTTTTGCTAATACAAACACCAGTTGTTCCGCGCCTTTGAAATGAATTTACATGATCCGATGAAGCCTCGCCATGTGGACAGTTATGGCGTCTTTGTGGAGAAAGACCTGAAGATACGCCTGTCGAGTGCTTCTACGACGTTCTAGGACATGTAGCCTCGATAGATCTGGAGCTTTTCTGATAATCGAGTGGAGATGGCGTGTTTATAGTTAGTCGTAGACAGTTTTGAAGTAAACCCAACCCAAAGCTCGTTTCTCGATGGTTTTGTCAAATGTAACTCCGACTTTACATGGTTCTTCCACACGTCAAATTCGATCCGATACAACAAGACTCCCCGGATCAGAACCATACAAGGCGCTACAATTTCACTGAAAGCTGATGAAAGGCAAAAGATTTGGCATTATGTTGTGTTGTACCGCATTTTCTGCTGAAGTTCTCCTGTACTAGGCTCCATTAGGAAAACGCCGAGGGCCAATTGTATTGTTAGTGGTGACCCACTACTTAACAACACCTCTTTAGTCACTCTCTAGCATTACAATAGTATTAATTGCAGCTAAAATAGTAACCTTAGAATAGTTGCAAATAATTGTAGGATTGTTTGTAAGTAACGTGAGCGGTAAGTGAGTCGCTTAGGCAAGCAAGTTGCTTACCTTTTTAAGCCTTAGACCTTTGCAACACTATAACTTAATACTATAATGTTATACTATAGCTTACAGTATGTTAAATTAATCTAATTAGTTTACAGTATCTTTCTTACATATGCACTTATTATGCCTTGCCTTACTATACCTCCTATAGTGTTAAGAACCCTGTCTACTACTACCTGTTTGCATCCTCTCCTTACGCCTCTTAGCCTTAACTAGCACATTAGCATCCTTATGCTTAACTATCTCCTTTGCTTCTTGCTAAGATAGGGTCCTACTATGCTAGATCTGCTTCTTTTTACATGTTTTATGCTTAGAAGCAGCTTTATTTGCAGCTTAAAGCTTAACTATCTTAGCTACTATTAGCACCTATTTAGGTATACACTATTATTTTAGCTCCCTTTTAAAGTTGCTGCACTATCTTATAGATTAATTCTATTAATAAACTTTTATATTCCCTAATTCTTTTTAATATTAGCATTAACTAAGCTCTAATTTTAGCAGCGTTGCTTAGTGTTTTAGGTTGCTAGGGGGTAGGCCTTAGTAGAGGTAGTAATAGAATACAAGGCTTTACTTTAAGCCTTAATAGCACTACTTCTAGGTTATCTAGAACTAAGCCTATTGCTTAGAAGCTTAATTAAATATTACTAGATAAGAACGCCTTATTAAAAACCTAATTAAAGGCAGCTAGGAACGCTTTCTTATTAATGTAGGTAATATAACAGTTTGCTAAGACATTAATTTCCTTCTTATACGCCTGCTTTAATAGGGCAAAACACCCTACATTAAGTAGCTATAGGATATAAGAGGTATAAGGAGGTATACAAAGGTGTTGTTAGATAACAAGCTTAGGAATAACTAGGAGATAGATTATTAATTCATATGTAGGTGTCTACTTAGGTCACTATGTATATGCTTATTAAGCGTCCTGTGCTCCTATTAGTTGATTACTTAGAATACCTAATGTGGACGATCTACCTATTGTATACATAGCATAAGCAAGGAGAGATTTAAATCTATTAGTAAGTTAGCCTAACCTTAGATAGAGTAGATCTAGGTGAGCTAAGCTTCTAGTAAGTAGATCTAGCGTTTAGTAATGTTGCAACACACCCTCTAGGCAAGTTAAGCACATAAGACTTGCTTATTTAGGAGCTTACGCTGTTTTGTTGAGGCGTGTGTTACGTGTGCTAAGAAATTGTTAAGCAAGCTTCTTACAACACTAATTTATTGCTTATCCTACCTTCTGTTTTAGTATAACCCTAAGCTATAGTTAAGGTTAGTACTCCTACAATTAATCCACACCTACGTCTGTTGCTTAACACTAATACCTATAGAAATGTTCTGCTGCGTAGTAGGCGCATACTGCTGCTATGTCTGCTGCCTGCTCTGCTGCCTGCTCTGCCGCCCGCTCGCGCTCTGCCTTGCTTGCTGTCTCCTCCCCCTTAAGCTCTCTAAGCTCACCGCTAGCTTCTCCCCTAGGCTTGCCACCCTACTAGCTATTGCTGTTGCCGCTGCTACGCTCTCCCTCTGCGTCGCCGCCTTGCTCGCCCTTGCCCTCGCCTCCCCGCACGCTGTCGCCGCCTCCTCCTGGCTCTAACAAGCAGATGGCGTCCTCTCCCCCTGCTCCTACCTCTAGCGCCTGTGGCGCCAAAACAGCCTAGCGCAGTAAGTCCTACCTAGGGTGTATTAATAGTGCTGTTGCTAGTTATTCTAACAGGTAGTGCTTTAATTACTTAGGTAGTGGCTCCTGCTACTAGCGCTGCGCCTCTAGGCACAACTGCAACTCCTAGTAAGTAATCTGCCTGCTTACTTATCTATTAATTATATGCTAATACATATAGCCCCCCCCCTTGCCTTGCCTAAAGCCTGCAAGCTTTTAGCGGCCCTGCAGGCTAATCCCTAGCCCTTAGACTTAGCTCTTAGGAAACTAAGGGTTGAGTTTCAAGCAGTGTTAGTGGTAGCTAAGGCAGCAGTTATTGCCTATGGCCCTCCCCTGCCGCCTGCCTCCTCTAACTCTAACTCTAACTCTGGCGAGCTACCCCTGCCCCCACTTGTCGCTCCCGCTGCTGCTGCCTCTACTAACAAGATCTGCGCTCTTAGTGAGCGCTTTAAGCAGACTGCTAGCAAGCTTATTAATAAACTTGTTAATAAGTTTGTTAGTAATCTGCTTAATTATAGTTAGATTAGGCCTAAGGCTATAGAGCTTTGCTCCTTAATAATACCTGATTTTCTCTCTTAATCTATTTGTGTACCTGTGCCTTGCTCTTCTGTAACTATTGTAATTATGTCTTTAAGATTAAGCTAGTCTCTAAATCTCTTAAACTGTTGCCTTAATAGATTTTTTATTAATCTATCTGCTAGTATGCTATTAGTAGGGAGGTACAGCACTTTAAATGTACCTGCAGCGTGCTTCTATTGTAACTACATATTTTGTATATCTATGTAGCGCAGCCGCGTTGTTATACGCTTGTTCTCTCTAACTACTAGCCTAATTGTTTGCTAGTTGTTACAGAAGATTGTCTAGGCGGCTCCTAGGATTAGTGTAAGCTTATTAAATAGCTGTTTGAGCGCTATAGTCTCCTTAGCAATGTGCTTAAGTGCTAAGAGGCCTGCCTTAGTAGTAGAGGTGGTGACAGTAGCTTGCTAGGACGCTTTCTATACTATCAGCCCACTAAAGAGCATTATAAGGTAACTATAAGAAGATTGTTAAGTCTTAACGTTATTAGCAAATAAGGCGTTACTGCAAATAAGCAGCTTAGCCCTACTATGCCCGCTGTACTAAATTAACTAATACCTAGTTTAGTATAAGTAGACAATTGTCTAGTGTACCACTTTAAAGTGCTCCTTGCTTAGGTTAGTTAGGTATAGGGATAGTTTGGCTGCCGCGAACGCCACATCTAGGCGCAGCATAATTACAGTATATAGCACTAATCTAACTCTTTCCTAATAGCTCTTAATCTCCTGCCTAGTAGCTTCTCCTGTGCTTTTCACTAGATCTATAGTAGGGAGCGGGGTATATAGGAAGAGTCTAGTTTTATTAAGGTTGAACTTCTTAGTAATTTTGTTGATATACTTGTTATGAACAAGCGTTATTGTCTACTGTTCCTAGTTCCTAAGTACTCTAATATTGAGAAACTATTGTACTAGACTACGCTCTTTGATTGTATAAGCTGCCGCAATTGTATCTACAATGTGCTTAGCTTCTAAGATCTAGGTAGAGTGGTACATTACTAGTATATTATCAACGTAGAAGAGCAGCAGTATCTAGTAATTACTACTAAAGAACAAACAAGGCTCTTCTTTAGATGCTACAAGCCTAGTTGCTCTCAGCGTTTAGGAGAGCTCCTTATACTATAGGAGGAGTGAGTCCTTTAACCTATACAGTGCTTGTTTAAGTCAAACGCATTTCCTAGGTATCTTATACCTATCTAGTAGCTTATAGGTTACTACTAGTTGGTGATCTCTGTGGGCGTGTAAGAAGGCTCTAACAATGTTATACTGCATAATTTCTAGGTTAAATTTAGCTGCAATTGCTATAGCAGTCCTAAAAGACCTAGCAGCGAGCGTTGCTGCGTAGGTAGACTAGATTGTGTTAATAACTTAGAGATTCTTACGTACTACTATCCTAGCTTTGCACTTAAGGAAGTAGCTATCCTAATCTAGTTTGTACGTGAACACCTATTTAAGTAGCAGTGGCTTGTTATCTCTAGTAAGTAAATCAATCACTTCCTAGGTGCCTGCATTATGCAGAGTAGTAATCTCTTTACCTACAGCTTCCTTAAATAGCTGCCTGTGTAGGTAAGAGAGTAGATCTCTCTATTGTTGTAGGGGGTTAGGAAGTTGGTCCCTGTGTAGCTATTAAGCTTGGCTTAGAACTAGTAGTTGCTCCTTCTTCTCTGCTAATGCTTATATCACAGCATGTACTGTTTTAAGCTTAGTGCTAGTTGATCCTAATAGGATCAACTTATCTAATAGGTAGCTCTCTCTATAATCTGTCTAGCAGTTATATAAGAGAAAGTGAGCCCCTAGTGTATTACTTCTAGGATCCTCTAGATCTAGATAGCGTAACCTTCTGCTCCTCCTTAGTAGTAAGCTTAGGATTAGTGCTGCCTCTAATTAATCTAAGTCTTCTGCAGTAGCTACGTTGCCCTTAACACCTAGAGCTGCAGGAGCAGCGCTTCTAGAGTGCGTAGGTGCAGCGTTATATCACCTAGATCTTTCTAATCTTACTCCCCTTAGTGGGCTTGCTCCTCTAGGTAAGTGCTCTTCCTAGGAGCTGCTAGGGTGTACAACGCTAGGCTTAGGTGTAAGCTCTAGTGTTCTTAGGCCTAAATACTCTAGATTCCCTGCATGGATTCCTTGTAACTTACTAGCCTTGTTTGTTACTTATGCAGGAGATGCTCCTTGTTTAGTATAATCTACTAGCTGGCTAGGCAGTTAATTATCATCTTTTAGATCCTCACCCCCTAGCTGCTGCTAAGAGTGACCTAGATTGTTAGTGCCTGCCTGCTTATAGGCCGCTGCGTAGAGCTAATTAAAAATGTTTTTAAACACTTCTCCTATATCTCTAACCTTATTCTTATGCAATAGATCTATAATTAACTTAAGCTTCTCTTGTAGGTACTCTACTGCTTCCTTGTCCTTGTAGAATAAGCTCTTATTAAAAGTAACGTTGCGTGTAGTTATAACCTAATTAAGCTTAGGAATCTATATTCTGTATATATTAGACGCTCTGTATCCTACTAGATATCTAATATAGCCCCTTAGGGTTACTTTAAAACCCTGCTTGTTATGCCTAGCTGCTTATTCCCTGTTTAGGGGATATGCTTAGCATCTATAAGCGAAAATTTCACTCTAATCTAGTTGGAGATCTGCTAAGTGGTGACAGATTTGCTCTAGTTAATAGTACTTAAAGTACTGCCTAAACCAATTATCTAATACTGTGTTAGGAGCGATCATTCTATAGCTGTAAGATAGGCTTATGTTGTATAGCTACATAGCTGCTTCTACTACCTCTAGCTAGAGCTTTTCTAGTAGGTTAGCCCTACTCCTTATCTTAATAGATTTAGTAATAATCTCCTACCTAGCTCTTTCTGTACTCTTATTTAGTTTGTGTGTATATATAAAGGTGCTCTAGATCTCTATACTATAATCCTCTGCCTATACACTAAATTGTAATTAGCTACACTAAGGTAGTGTAGCGATGTTATTGTCCTAGAGAATTATAGATAGATAGAGCTTATATTGTATAAGAAAAACACTTATAAACTTCTTAAATACTCTTATAATTTTATCTAATAACTTAGCATAGATTAGATAAGTATAGATCTTCCTACTATACCTATCTTTAATTAGCAACATTTATACTTCTTCTGGATATTCTTTAGGCATATTAAAGAGATCCTACGTAATCTGCTAGTATAGCTAGAAAGATTGCTCCTTTAGTCTTCTAGATATAACTTAAGTACTATAAGTTGTAGCATAGTGTTTGCACTACTACTAGAAGGTTCTATTAATTCTTATATTTTAGGCGTTCTTTATAAGTGCCTAGAGCGCTGTAGGTTCTAGGTGCCTAGCTTAAGAGTGCTATAGATCTTTCTTGTTAGATCTAGGGTAGGTAGTCCACAATTTAAGCTTCTAAGTAGATAGAGTTACGCTTAGTACAGCTAGATAGATTAATAGTAGCCTGTATTCTATAAAAGTAAGGTTATAAGAGCGTAATAGAGTAGCTAATATAACGCTCTTCTGCAGTAAGCTAATACGCAGTATTAAATCTAATCCTAAGTACTATACACTTGCCTTCTTTAATTAAGCTTCTAATACTATATTAACATAAAATCTCTCTACTATAGTAATATTATAAATAACTAGATCCTCTGTATGTTCCCTGCTTGTTCTATGTAGTACTTTCTTAATTACTCTAGTGCTAGTGCCTAAGATTAGGAAGGATTAGGTGCTAGCCTCTACACAAGTAAGCTTTTTAGCCTTATAGAAAGTAGTAGGGTTAATAAGCTTAAGCTTGTTAACTTAGTAGAGTGCTGCTCTGTTGTTAAGGATAGTACTGTCTAATAGGAGATAAGCGGTAAAAATTTATAGTTAAGTAGATCTCTTGCTCTATAGATTAAGATCCTGTTAGGTTAGAGTCTATTAGTGCTGCTGCAATTAATCTAGAGTAGTTGCTGCTGCTTGTTATAGCGTTACTATTCTTTATCTAGCCCTTCTTAATTACTGTGTTCTTCTAGTCCTTGTACTTAGGTTTGTTAAGGCGTCTTAGAATCTCTTTCTTAACTTAATCTCTAGGGGTAAATAGTTTACCCGTAAGAGCTCCCTCTAATAGATTATAGCTAATTAGCTTCTAGAAGTGTAATTTTCTGCATAGGCAGTTAATCTTTACCTAGTTTAGTTAGTTGTATAATAACTATGCCTAGGCTAGTTAGCCTATAGTGGTAAACGCCCTGCCTAAGCTATAGAGAGCTTAAATAGAGTGCTTCTAAATGAGACCTAAATATACTCTGCTAACTTTATCTAGAGTAAGCGTTGTTTTGCCTAGTACTAAGTTCTAGACAATAGACTATTGTATAGCCCTAGACTAATCTAGTGCTATTTTAGTTAATGTCGCGCAGAATAGAGCATGTAGGCTAACCGCTAGTTGCTTAGATGTTCGGCACTTACAAAATAAGCGGCTCCACAACTGCCTACAAACTTAATTTAGCAAGATTACGTTATCTCTAAATTTCCTTTGTATATAAGTAGGCTTTACATACATAAAGCAGATAGACACTAATTAAATACAATTAATTAACTAAGTTACTTCTTACTAGCTTGTTACAGTTATGAGCCTAGCTTCCTAAAGTAGTAGATCTCCCTACACACTTAGAAGAGCTAGTAAGACTAAGCTTATCTGCTCTAATTGTTTACCTATATTTTTCTTAACTCTAAGACCTACCTATAATAGCTAAGCTAGTTAGCTATAATGCGCAAGCTCTTTTAGGCATCTTAACCAGACCCTATTAACTAAAGTTATGTGCTAACTAGCCTAATTAGTACATCTAGTTTACTTAGCACGCTAAGCTGCGTAATGTGTAGGAAATTGTTAACCTAGACACTTCTAACGCTAGTAGATTACACTATAGAGCACCTAGGCTACCTATAATAGGCTTAAACACGCCTACTCTGTAAGGAGCTAACCTCTAAGGGAATTTGCTAGTAAAATACAAGATGGATTTAATAGAGAACAACTTCTAGGGTAGAGGTTGCAGAGTTTTTATAACCCTGTTTCGGACGCGTCAGCTCCGTGGCGGAGTTCTGGTCCATGCTAAGAGCGCGGGCCGGAGTAGTGCCGAGGCGGTGTACGCTAAGGAGCCAGCACCTAGGCCTAGCCCGTTACACTCTAACTCCTTTACTAGCACTATTAGCCTAATAAGAAGATAAGTTGTCTAAATCTAAGTTGTCTAAAACTAAGATCTCTAAGCAGCTAGCACCTACTTAATCTACCTGCAGTTAACCTGCACCTAAGCAACCTACTATAGAAACACTTTGTATAACACCTACAGTCTATGTTAGGTTGTTAAGCCTTAAGATCTATAACTAGGAGCTCGCAAGGTATAAGGTAGAGGCAAGCAAGTAGACAGCGTAGGCAGAGCGACTCTAGAAGCTCTAGAACTTAGTTAACACTACAGTGTTGCCAGCAATCCTCTTACTAGTAATAGTTAAGCTTGTTAACAACAACTCTATAAGACTTTAATTGCTTATCTAAGTACTAAAGAAGGAGCTCGCCCCTACTAACGTTAGCACCTAGAACTAGGTCTATGCTAAGTACTATTAACACCTTAGAGCTGCTAGGTAGAGACAAGTAGCTCTTTAAGACTAGTACTATAAGTAGTTATACCTATACATGCGAGCTAAGTTATATAAGCTTGTAGAGGTTAAAGGGGCGCTCACTGTACAGGATTTCTTAGATGCCTTAAGTTATAGGATCGCCCTAGAGTAGGCTTAATTAATGCACTAAAGGATTATCTAGGATAGTATTCTAGAGCTTAAACTGCTTACTTTAGAGCAAGTAAGCAGGGTGTTTAGTAGT
>SATU01000536.1:0-20782 GCA_004335285.1 Ascochyta fabae | reverse complement strand
ATAGGCAATAGTACTTGCTTTACACTAGGGATAGATAGTAGAGAGATAGCAATAGGTGTATTTAATAGTAAGAATAATACTTGTCTCCCTTAAGGATAGTGTGCGGCGTAGGTTTTGCGCACCTTTACTAAGGGCAAGACTAATACAAACTAAGGATAGTTCTAGAACACTACAACACTAAACAATTCTATTATAACTTGTTACAGCGCAGGAGTTAGGCTCCTTATAGGCAGCAAGAATGTTAGCTATGCTACTAATATAGAGGTCCCCCTCCTAAGCCCTAATTACATAACGCACAACTAGGAAGCAGGATATTATTATAGATGCAGCCTACTCTAGAGCTATAAGACAACCTATTAAAATAGATTAAATATATATTTAAAATGTATTTAGGCTGCTAAACTTACGCCTAGCCTAACACGCCTAATCTTAGATCTAGTTATTATGTTCTTCTATAATTAAGTTGTAGAATCCTAATAAGGATTAAAAAAATAGGCTGCAAATAGATTAGGAATAGACTTATAGCAGATTGTAATTAGGCTCTAGTTAGTAAAGCAGCTAGCTAGGGTTTTAACTACCTCTATGCTATATATATTAAGAATGTAGTTTTTAAGCATGTTATAATTTCTAATAAAAATCTAGTATATATTAGTAAAATGCATTCCTAATAGAGTATAAATAGATTTTACTTACTAAGTATAAGTAGCCCTTCTCTTCCTTCTAGCAGCAGCGTTGCTTACTATAGTAAAGGACGACCTAGCTGTAAATAATCTTAAACGCTAGGGTGCCTAGTAGCATAGTAGGACAGTTAAGATAGGCACAATAGGCAATCTAAAATAGATTAAGATTAGACTAAAAATAGATTTTAGTTAGTAGCTTATATAGTTAGCTAGAGTAGAGGCGCTGTTAGGCGTATAAGAGGTGTTAGAGGTAGCTATAGTAGGCAGCTAAGTAGGTTAGTTTTATATTAAAATAGATTAGCAATAGAGTAAGAATAGATTTTAGTTTATTATTATATTTATTTTTATTTGCTTAAATTTAGCAACCTTGCATTTAGGGCCTAGCGCGCCTTGGCGCGGGGACTCTGCTATGTGTAGCTTAGCTTCAAACCTAGGTTTGCCGACACTAAGTCCATGGCCGGCCGACCTGCCGCCTGCGTCTGTGCTGCCTTGACTTCACAGAAATCTTCCTGGAGTATGGTGCAAGATGAGTGTTGGGACAAAGCGCAGACGTATCATAATGTGCAACGGGTCATGAATGACTGCGACCAAGGTCTCGCTAGAGACCAGAAATCCTGATATACGGAGGTTGAGGCTTGAACGGATAGCATTAGCGGTGAGTGTCACAACACTTCATGGCCACGATGGTATCGATCCGAACTAGCTACTTCATTTTTAGAGTTGGGTATGGGTATGGGAATGTGACATGTCTTTCGTCTCAACTCCTGTTCTGCTCCCTCAATCGCGATGGCCGACACTCTGTTCTACTGTGCTCGTGACTTTGATTCCGTTGCCAAGGATATATTCCTCGCTGCTGGAGTCCGGCAGCGTCTGACCTTGCACCACGTTCGCCATCTTGGAGTCCGACAACGCAACCCATTCTTCATCCCTCCCATTCGGTCGTAGTTTGATAGCGGGTCGCTTCGCATAACTGGCTCCCAGTGTATTGTTGGGTTGTGTGTCGCCACCAAGGTTGAAGACGCGACGGAAAAGTGGACGCAGCGTAGCGACGCAGCCTACGATCATGCCCACGCCATTTTCGGCGTAGCCCCAGAGTACTACATCAGATATACCGTAGAGGTATTCATCAGTATTGGTGAGGTTGACGGTATAGACGAGGCGGATGCAGGCGGAGAGACTGGCCCTGTATAGCGTGCTTAGCGAAGACAAGCATTTTGAGCTTCATACAACTTACAGAGCTCCAAGTCCGAGGATGACGCCCACGGACAGCTTTGCATTACGGGTGAGCTGAACGTTCCACAAGAGCGGTATGGGTAGCAAGGCGCAGAACCAATCGGTGGCAATGTTGACCGCTGTAGTCGCGTAGTATATGTCGGCAAGTGTTTGTGTTGGATTGCACCTGCCGCCTTTGATCGAAGTGTCCCATGCATACGGCACTGGCAGGCAGTGGAATATGATATACAGCATGGCAATGAGGTTCATGGCTGTAAACATACCTGAAACAGCGTACAGACTGTACGTGTACTTGATTTTGTTCGAGGCGATACGGACCAACAAGAACGAGATGCTCAGCTTGATTGGAATAATGGCAGCGCAGTAGAACACTTCAAAAAAGAAAAACCACTGCACACGTCAGTAATCGTCGACATACAGGCGAATGCGTGTCGTACCTGCATGCCCTCCTTCGTTTCGTCCTTGTTTAAGTGAGACTGGTGGATGCCAATTCCATGATATGCACCACCGATGCATGCGGCGGTTAACGCAGTGAAGGGGACCTGAAACGTTAGCCTTTTCGATCAACTTAAGCAGCGGCGCTTATAGCTCACAGTTGCAGCCGCCATACACCAGTCATCTACACCGAATGAGCTATTGCGTAACCTTGTGTACATCCGCAATCCGAAAACAATGTAAGCAATGGTTGCGAGAGCAATCACAGAGCCCGCAAGTTGAGGAGCATTATCACCGTAGTAAGTCATCTTGAAAAGTCTGACGAACTTTGGAGAAATCAAGCTCAAGAAACAGAGCGGAATATGCAAAGACAAGAGATGGAGAACAGATGGGTCCGGGGTTAAGACGTCCTGTCATAAGATTGCGGGTGGGTCGTGAATCCTGCGTGTGGGTCAAGTCAGAAGTTGTGGGTAGGGAAGCCCAGATGTATAAGAACACAAAAGAAACCTCCTTCAAGCAGAGACGCATGGTGCGATCGTTCTCGAAAGAGGCAAGAATTGCAAGCTGATCGACTACCCGAGCAGCTGCCGCGTGCCCCGAAACGACATCTGGAGAAATCCGGCAGCGTCTAGGTCCGTGGCGCCTAGCGGGTCACGGCTGGCCTGAAGGGCCCGACCGGTCAACTAGACCGCCTCATTTGTGCAGTTACCCCATGGCTCAAGCTGTTTTTGGTAATCAAACTCGCTTTTGGGCCAAACAGGGACCTCTTATTCGGTGGCAATATCCAGTACTGTGTCAACATCAGTAAACTTTGGCGGAAGTGATGAATTTTCCCGGCAGGCGGTTTCCAATACATAGGCCTGGACAAGTGCTCAGGCCTGCAGATACGGTAAATTAAGCGCAGGCGCATCGTATTGCCAGGGCTGTGGGAGCTGGAAAGTCAGCAAGGTCGAGTTGGAGTAATTCGAATCGCACCTCAGCTGCTTGGAGGCGGTTCGGTTGACTTGCTGATGCAAGACGCCCTGCCCTCTACGACAGAGCCAAGATAGCAAACGGGTCGCACTCGCTTGTGGTGTGCCCTGACTTAGGGTGAGGTAGGTGATGTGCAAATCAAGCTTCGAGTGTCGCGCGGCTCGGCCCCGTGGGTATGGTACCATACGAGGTCTGCTCCGCTTTTATTACTCTTGGCTGTGGAGCTACTCCTTAGCGGTTTGACGGCTTGCAGACTTGAAGAGCGAAGAGCCGCTCAGCGTCTGTCAACCGTACCGCTCAGGTCCCCTGTCGTGTGTCCCATGCACTTGTGATCGACACAGCAAACCGCTGCAGAGGTGATCAACCGCGTAGAGTTAAGGCAGACCGACCTTTTGCCGTTCGCGCAAGCATCACACTGTGTAGATACCGGCATTTGTTGAGTTGTGCAAATCAGAACACCGTTCGGCTCTCGAATGAAGACAGCTCGTGTGCCTGCGCCTCGCCAGCTGATTGCAGTACTGAAAGTCGCAACAGTCGATACTTGCATTACGAGATAATGTCGAAGTTGATTATAGTATGATAGTGACAGAACTGCAACTTTAGAACGAGCCAAGTGCGCTACCGAGTTTTTAGTGATGATGTAAGCATTGGGCTAGCAGTTGCTCTTTGAATCCGAGCACGAGTGCTCACTCTCTCTATCTTGATCTTTTAAAAGCTTTGCCTTGATTGAGTACTAGTGACGAAGGATTGTATTTACTCATTGTGCTTTCCTTCAGCAGCATTCACCCGGTTTTGAACAGCTTCCAGTGCCATCCGCATTGGCTGGGACCCCAATCAAGCATGAGCCTTGCAAGACGACGCAGCATCTATTCGAGATACAAGGAACATCGCCCACGTGCTTATCTCTAAGCCTACGAACTCCGTGACGGTGTGCGTTCGAGCGCCTCGCAAGCCGGATTGGCTGATGTTTTGATCCGAGTCGGCAAGCTCTCATCTCTGATAGTTTATGAATGCTTGGTATGACCAGACCAAAGGAAGGCAAACGTATATACTAATTTCGCAATGGACGCATATTCGGACTCATCAATTTTCGTGAGGAGAATTCACATTTGACGCGGATGTACAAGAGCGGGTTCGTTTTGATCGAGATGGCAGGTTACGGAGACTCCTTCCTTGTTCGGCAACTCGTCCAATCAGAACGTTGTCAACTTGGGCAACTGCCGCACATTTTCAAGATTGTCAATGCCATCGACCACCCACGAGGACGACAGACAAGGTTGAGTTTTTTCGTTTGTTCCGATGTCGCCTTCCGACTTATCCATATTTGGGGGTTTGCTCCCAAGCTGGGTTTATAAAAACAGCAGCATCACTACATCGTGCTATTAGGTCCAGAGTCACGAATACGCTAAAGCTTTGCAAGATGCCTCTCTCAATCCGGTCCAACTCTATAGTATCCGAACGCTCGCCCTTTTTCGGCTCCGATATCAGGCTTGAAGAGCAAGTGCTGGTCGAAGCTTTTCCCGCAAAAGACAACAGCCGTCAGGCCTGGAGCGTTTTGCTAGGATGCTGGCTCCTTGAACTATCATGGGATACATGACCTTGGTCTCATTCAAACCTCAACACTGACAGTCCAAGGGTTCCCAATCAGCTTCGGGGTTTTCCAATCGTACTATTCTCAGCACCCCTTATTTGAGACATCAAATTCCATTCCAAGCATTGGCGCTCTAGTCCTTAGTTTACCGTTTCTACTCCTCTGCATTACCAGCCCGTTATGTCTAAGATATTCGAAGCGTTTGACCAAAATTATGTTCTCCGGTTGGATCATGTTCAATGCGAGCTTGCTTTTCGCCTCAATTGCAACGGATACGTGGCAGCTCGTTCTTACTCAAGGGCTGCTCTACGGTGTCGGTTGGTGTATCTGCTACACACCAGTTTACATTATCCTGAACGAATGGTTCGACAAGCGGAGGGGCCTCGCATATGGCATCTACAACGCTGCATCCGGAATCTCGGGATTCGTCCTTCCCTTTGCGCTCGAAGTGCTACTCCGAAACTATGGATTCCGTATCACCTTGCGAGCATACGTAGTCGCATATACTCTTATGAGCGCTCCGGTGTTCTGGCTTATGAGACCAAGACCTCCACACAACATCAGTGATCGAACGACAATTGCCGTGGTACTCTGTCCTGCTTACTCCTTCGGTCATTGTTATATCAACATCAATTTTCCTACAGGGCCTCATCTTCCCCTACCCAACGACATTTCTGCCCTCCTACGCATCCAACCTTGGTCTGGAAACATCAAAGGCGTCCTCTCTCCTCAGTATCTCCGCGCTATGGCAGGCACCCAGCCTCATACTACTAGGCTGGTTCTCTGACCATGTATCTATACACATCTCACACTCACTTTCCACACTCGTTTCTGGCCTTGGGTGTCTTTTTTTGTGGGGACCAGCAAAAACTTTCCCCACGCTGGTGGTATTCTCCTCTCTATGGGGCTTCTTTGGGGTGCCTTACAGTGTCTTTTGGTCTAGAATCAGCTATGGACTTGCGAAGAAGAGTGGGCAAGAGAAGGGAGAGAAGGAAGTTGTGCGGAGAACGGTGATACTGTTCGTGTGGTTCAACTTCGAGCGCGGTGTAGCGGATATCCTTGCAGGACCAATCAGCAGGCTTCTACTAAGCTACGATGTCAATAAGGATGTCTTTGGGCTGGGTAAGTACGCAGGTCTGGTAGATTTCTCTGGTTTCGTGCTACTAGTCAGTGCTGCCGGGGGTTTGCTGTCTGTCTATGAAAACTGGAGGATGAGGGATACGTGATTCCACAGACTTCCATGCTGTAAAAAGAGGATGGCGAGACGCCACAACTGGTCTGATCTGATAGATGGAACTACAGTGTTGGCCGAGAAGCCCGGCCTGCTACTTGTGTGGCTGCTAGGCCCACTACGAGCTACTGCGCTGTTCTTTATCTACTGTATTCCGATAGCTGGTGTTTTAAATCAATAGTGCATTACGTATGCCCTGAGCCCTCTGTGAAAAAGAAAGATTCAGGACATATTAAACACCAAATGCACCCCCGAAATTGAGCTCTATGGAACACATAATGATTGTCTGAGGCACAAGCCTAGCTATGAAGGCCAGTGTTCTACCAGCTTTGACAAATAGTTATGTAAGCATGTCATCAGCGTCCTTGAAGCTGGTGCCGATATTATTGGCTCAGCCATCAATAATATCCAAAGTATGGGCCCCGGCAGGTGCTTCACAGTCGCCACTACCACATTTAGATACTTTGCTATACTATCGTTATTTATGACGGAGAGTACCAATCGACCTCGTTGCTAGTAGATTGGACGCGTGGTTGAGCGGCTAACCCGGGCTGTCACAAGGGTATCATTAAGGGCACTCTTTGGAGGCACCAATTTACGATACAGTGCAAAACCTAAGGCAAGTGCAACAACAAAATAGCTTTGTAACGACGCTTGATAAGAGACCTCAGTTCAGATTCGGCCTTCCAACATTGTCAGCATTCCGAATGAATAACAGTGGAGGCTATGCGCAGTCCAGAAATCAGGCCGACTTCAATGGAGTGTTGTGGTATTCAAATGATACAATGAAATTAAGGGACTCCATTGTAGGGTGCCTTGTCCAGTCCGATCCTGCTCTTCAAGAAAAAATAGACAACAACAATAATACATTGCAGTTGTCTTTCACAACTCTTTACATGAAGAAAAAAGATACAAAGTGCTGTCAAATGACTATACCCAAGCTATATCAAACGATTGGCGCCGGTCTAGAACAGTTGCAAACGCCAGCTATTCCAGATTAGGGTATAGCTCTTTGCGTAGAGCTACATTACTGGATCTAGAAGCTATCCTATAAACATGGACAAACGACACATTTTCAATCATCTCCGCTTACAGTATATTCTGGATGGATCGACTGAGTAACGAGGCAAAAGCAGTTTGGAATCTACAATATCCTCGCCATACGAGATCCTGAGGATTTACCAGCTTTACATGGCATTTGTCAACAAGTACTATTCAAACCCGTCTACGCAAGGTCTCAGCGTCTGGGTGATCTACAACGCAAGACTTGCCGCGCAAGACGCTGCCACGAATTTACCGGATGTCGCGAGGCCAAAGCCGCCAGATGATAGATATTACTTCCGCAGAGCGTCTTTCGGCGATTCTTTGGGATTTTAACAGGGCCTCAAGATTTGATACGCGGGTACACCTCCAGACCAGCTTGCAGAACGTTTTCCCCAACATGTGCACCTCAGGCTGCACTGCATGTCACATTCCAGGTTGATAGGGAGGAAGATCTTCCACTTGTCAGCGGGAAGAATGAGGTTCCATCGACTAACGAGTCATATTTTTCGGTATCAACAATCTTTAGGATGCGGAGATTAGAAGTGGACTTTCGTATTTCTCCGGTGCTGTCTCAGTTCTGCTTCTCTTAGATAACACGTATTGAGTGAAAAATTCGCTAACATCTGAAAAAAAGCAAGTGCTTTCCGTAGAAGTGTTTATGATGGATAGACCAATGTTGAGACAAAGAACTCCGATGACGTTCGTCCGTCGCCAAAGCGCACGGGCTAACCGCTTCTGACAACCACGGAGACGTCAGTCCAGCCACTCTATTGGTCCTAGGATCCGGCTTTACACCATCTCCTCGTCCGTACACCCGATGCCAGAAGCCAAGATGGGATTTAAGGCCTCCTTTTGCGCAACGAAAAAATGCCATTGGCACGAGGGAGCAGGATTTAAAGACCTCCCAGCTGGCTGAATCAACCATTGACACCTTCTCCAATGCAACGATCGTGCTCTACGTTTCTCAGTCTCTAAGTAGCAGGGTACACAGGCTCGAACATACGCATATGCAAAAACCTCATGTGTCGTCTTGAACCCACGTCCATTCAAACATAAATAAAACCCACCAACACCCCACCAAACCCAGCCCCAGCTCCCCATACCACCATGAAAGTAGCAATCGTCGGCGCAAACGGCTCAATCGGCAGCGCCATACTCCGTCAAATCCTCCTACGCAGTGACATAACCTCCATCATCACAATAACGCGCACCCCTCTCCCGCCCACAGACCCCCGACTCCACAACCTCCTAATCCCGGACTTCAGCCTGCTGCACAGCGTCCCGGAAGCAACATGGTCGCAGCTCCTCACCGCCGACGCGCTGATCTGGGCCATGGGGACATACGACTACAACGAAGCCGTGAACCTGCACTATCCGCTTTCGTTCCAGGAGCAGCTGGTCAAGCGGCTGGGAGCACGAAGAGAGGAAAGGGGGTTTAAGTTTGTTGTCCTTGGTGGCGCGTTCGTGGAACCTGATCAGTCGCGCTGGTTATACTTCCTTGGTGCGCAGCGGCGGTTGAAAGGCGTGTTGCAGACGCGGACGCTGGAGCTTGCTGAGGCGAATCGGGGGGCGGGCTGGGAGGCGTATGTTATTCGGCCTGGCGGTATTCTCATGGGTGGTGACTCGTATTTGAACACCATCGCGGAATGTGTGCTTGGAGGCGGTTTGGCGATTCGTGGGGAGGAGTTGGGTGCTTTTGTGGCGGAGCTGGTTGTTAGTGGGTCGGAGCGGTGTGTTATTGAGAATAGGGAGATGGTGGAGGTCGGGAGGCGGTTGCTCGCTGAGAGAACGTAGGTGGATGGATGGACAAAAGGTCTCGCTGGGATGTGTTTTTCTACTCATGACTGTGAAGTACAAGCGCTTATTGGATTTCTTCGCGCTTGATACACGTATTCGACAGTTGAAGCTTGTTTGTAGATGTGATCTTGATCCATTTTGTGATTCTTGGAGCACATTATTTGATCTTGCCAACAAAACTGCATGCTACACTCACCAGATTGTGTAGCCTCCATCCACGATAATCTCACTCCCAGTAACATAGCTGCTCGCATCACTCACAAGCCAGACAGCCGCACCTCTAAACTCCTCCGGCCTCGCGATTCTCGCCATCGGTATATCCTTGATCCACTCCTTACTCAGCTTTTCCATCTCTTCGCCCTCGTTCGCCTCCGTCTGGATATACCCTGGCGACAAAGCATTGACTCGAATACCGTAGGGCGCCCATTCCGAAGCAAGAGACTTCATCAGCTGAGCAGACGCGGCCTTACTAGCATTGTAGGCTGACTGCTTCTGCGGCCTGTTGACGATGGATCCAGACATGGACGATACGACGAGGACGCGGCCGTCGACTCGGTTATCGATCCACCACTTGCCTGCGGTGCGCGCAAAAAGGAAGGTCCCAGTCAAGTTGACATCAATCATCTTCTTGAAGTCCCCGTACGGATAGTCTTCCGCGGGTGCCCCTCCGGTGATACCGGCGTTTGTCACAAGGATGTCGACTTTGCCAAACTCTTTCACGATCTTGTCCCAGGTGGACTTGACGCCTTCTTCGTCTGATGTGTCGCATTGATAGGCATGGAGTTTCGGTTCCGGGAGGTTGGCTTCTTTAGCTTCTTGGATAAGGTGCTGGACAGACTTCTTGGCGCTTTCCTGCGTCAGATCAACTACAGCCCCATGGGCCCCTGAGAGGGTGAATGCGTTGAGGATCTGTTGACCGAGTCCTTGCGAGGCGCTGTCCGGAAGTGTCAGCAAGCTATCCATTGTGCGTTCAGTTGAGGCAGATGCTTACCCAGTCACTATTTTAATTGTTAGCTTAGTCAAATCAGTGTTTTCAAAACGTTAACTCACCCACCGCGACTTTGCCCTCAAGTGAAAAATCTGGTAGCGTCCTACGTTGCGTATGAGCAAAGCGTCTTGGAAATAGAAAGCGTAAAGATAATGGCAGAAAAGCGTGGTCAAGGACAGTCCGTGACACGTACGGTGGCATATCGGTGATATCGGTAATATACCGTTCGCTGCAACAATGTCGTAAAAGTAAAGCTGACAACGAGTTGAGACTGTACAGAGTTTGAATTCAGTAAACCTGGCAGTTGATATTCTGATGTTGTTGCGACGACGCAATTACGTCACCCTGTCGTAGAAACGCGTTCATGCAATTGCTGCATGGAAGACATGTCAGTATGAGTTCCAGAACATGAACCAGCTAACTTGGACTGCACGATGAAAAGAGTATGAATAGATGTCCTATGATACAAAGAACATGAAACCCCAATCTCACATGGTCGAGCAAACGACAGAGTCAAACCGCTGCACCACGCGCTTCAACTACACTCGAAAAGAAACAGCGCCAACATGACAGAATGCAATGATTCATAAAATTGCTTTGATATCGTTGTCGCTCAAAACATCTTCAGACCCTTCAGTCAAGGCCAATCCTTTCGAGGCCGTTCCTTCATTGGTATCTTATCCCACAGACTCTTCACATGACAGTGCAGTAGCACGACTCCGCGCAGCCGCAGCAATCGCACGACTCGCCGCAGCCCATGGGCTTGGGCTTGACGATGGTGGAGATGGAGGAGGCGGTGCTGGCGGGCATGTTGGCGGGCGGGTTATTTGGTTACGAGGGTCTGTCTGGAATAGTGAGAGTTAGTGGTGGTACTGCTATTTAGGTTTGGATTGTAGTGTACCGGATATGATAAGAGGGGTTGCGGGACGAGTTGGTGTGAGGTGATGTGGTGAAGTTCGAGATGAGGGTGATTAAGTGGATGGGTAACGAGAAACGTACCCTCTAGTACCGAGCAGGATGGTTATATACTTATTGCTCAACCTTGGCTATCGGCACCAGCACATCCAAGCAGGAAACGCCCTGGCCAAGTCGTCATCACAGTCGCCAGCCACGGCCGCCCGCGCAAGCCGATCGTATTCGTGGGACCTTGATCCAGAGGCTTGCAGCGTTGACAACCTGCCTTGCACAGGCTATCTACACGACTGGCTCAGAACCCTGGTTGCACCGCCTCGCACCCCAGTGAACACCTCCATTGGACCTACCCATCCAGCATTCAGTTCCAGCGCAATCAAATCGAGACATTACGGAGTGGCTGAGCTGATACATGTCCGCGATAACACCATGTCATTGGTTGATACGCATGGGCCTTGCGCACCGGGTATGCATGTTGGCAGGGATGTACGAGCAAGCTAAGCATGTCAAGCCTTGTAGCGCGACAAAATGCCGCACAAAATCAAGGCATAAGCTTTTACCAAGCTCCAGTCGCCCGCTTGGCGGTGAATGATCGCACCGTTCACCTGCGCTAAATGCCGTCTGTGCCACACCTGTGGCCGAGCTGTGGTGCCGAGTGATGTCGTTGTGCAGTGGCTGCGTAAGCGTCTCGCCGGGCGAATACGTGGCTGGTGGTTGCGGATACCTGGGCTTGCCGAATGTATGATGTATTAGAGGGAGGCGTAGATCTGCATTCGTGCTCTGTCAATGTCAACACAGGTGGCTTATGTCGCTGTAGCCTGTACAGCCCCTATCAACTTCAAGCACTGCCTAATCGGTTCAGACCAGCTCTTTGGACTTGGCTGTGGCTGTTCACTGCCGCTGACGTTGGAGGTATGGGCTGCGTGTAGTGCAAGCAAAGACTAGTTGCTAATTCCCGCGTCGGATCCAGGCGTGAGACCGCAACCCGAGGACAACATGCCGTGGAAGGTTGTGAGAGGACTTCGGCCGGACTACGGAAGTGACGGGTGCCGAAGACGTAGCGTGCATCGCTTACATCCAAAGACTTCAAGTATCGGCGGTCACGCATGTTTACACTTGAATGCATTTAAAAATTTCTATTCTTTCTACTCGCTGGGGAGGTCGTTCGTGCCTCGTACACTTCGCGTCGTTGTAACACCACCTCGTCGCTGATCTTTTATCTATACACTACCGCCTTCCGTCATGACATCAAAGAGAGCCAGCCCATGATAGTTCCATTTCCTTCCAACCCAGGGCAAATGCGACAGGAGATGCTCATGTATTCACCAAAGACCCCGAGCACCGAACAAAACATGGCAACACGCGATAAAACTCCATATAATGCCGAAACCAGAACCAGCATGGGCGCGTGCAAGTAAAGAGATTGTGTACGCCGATCATTGATGACAAAAAGAGAACCGGTCCTGGGACTGACCCAGCATGACAAAAAACTGTAATCGAGAGCATCGCGCCCGAACGACGTCTCTTACCCTTCTTCAATCCTCTTGGCCCCTGTAAGGCAGCGGTGCCTGTGTTGCATTTGGCGCTTCGAAGCTTGTGACGTGCTGTGTCTGAAGGCACCTTGTCGTAGGGACTGGAACCAATATCCCCGAGCGTAGCGTGAAACTACGCTGGCCCTGTTGCTTTGCAGTAATATGCACCCAGGCGTACATGAAGCCTGCTTGATCCAATGCTAGTGTCCGAGCCAGAAGGCAGCTCAGGCAACTAGGTGCTGAGAGTTCGACAGTACCCATAACCTATGCTTTATCCACCCTTGCGTTCTGTACCGTTGGCAGGCAACGGCTCGCCTGTCGTCTTCTGCTCCGGTGTTTTCTTTCGACCATTCTTTCTTTTTCGACTCTGTGAGCTCTGCCACGGGCCATTAGTGCCGGTGGTTGAACCCACCTTCTGGCTTTTGTCGTTTGGCTTATTGTGCACACCACGGCCATTGTCTTTATTCGGCATCGACTGTTTCGGGAGTGACGCCCGGCGGCCGTGTTGATGGTTCTCCTTGTTATGTCCCTTGGTACCATTGGTAGGCTTGCTATTCTCAGATTGTCTGTTGGCGATTGGCGATGGTGTCCGCTTCTCAAACACCGGGGACAGTAGTGGTAAATTCGCAGTCTTGATTTCCTGGGGTGGAGCGCGGGGTGCATTCACTGTGTCGAGAGACGAAAGGCCGTTCGGCAGTGCAGTGGCTCGCCATGGAGGGACATCTTGCTTTGGAGATACATCCTCAATGTGCGTTTGTCGATCCTTCTTGGCGTCGTAATTCATGATTTCGTCAGATACATCTGGGAACGGCTGTCGATCCTCGCTAGGCACCCGTGCTAGACCATCGGCTTCGACCAGCTCAGGGCCTTTGATTGACCCATTCACAACTGGGCTGCTCACCATATTCGCTGCACTTTGCCTTTGCATCTCTTCCAGGACGAGTTGCTGACGGGTTTGGAGCTCTCTGATCTGCTGTTCTTTGATTTGCTGCAGGTCAGGTGGACTAGCATAAACACCAATAGCCGATGAGCCCAGATTGTCAGGTGTCGGGACAATGTTTGCCATCTCGCTTCGGAACTGGTCGCGAGGTGGCGTCGAAAAGGAACCATTAACAATTACAGGTCCAAGATCAGGAGGCGGTCGAACAGAATCTACACGAGCCTTGCGTTGCTCGTTAGCTGGTAGGGTGAGAGGCATTCCGGTCGACTCGTTTCGGACGTGCCCACGCAGAGGAGAAGGCGAACGGGACACTCGCCGCAGAGCGGTATTGAGTAGTGGTTGAGTGATCTCCGGCGACACGCGTTTCTTGCGTTGGGCCAGCTCGCTGAATGATGGTATCGCGGCGACAGCATAATCTTGCAGTGATCGCACTGTAGGCTGCTCTGCAACATAGTAGCCCACATACTCTTTTGGTGTGCTGGACAACGATGAGCCCGCAGGTTCCGCACTGCTTGAGGGCGGGCTTGATTGTGTATCCGATGTTGACTGTGTTTCGGGTGTATCTTGAGATGGCCGTGCAACAGGATATCCGACGAACGCAGTAGGGTCGTAGAATTGTGGCATTGGAGGGTAGCTAGCCAATACAGGCTGCTGAGGTACTCCACGGGCAGGTTGTGATTGAGAACGGTTGACGCTGGTATCGCTGGCGTTTGAAGCCCGGTGTACAACTCGACGCGCACCGGGCATGCTGTTGCTCAGGGATGGAGAAGTTGGGTTCGTCCTGACGGGATCTTGGGGAGCAGCGCCGGAATGTTGGGCGTTGAAGAACCCCGGATATTGATACAAAAACCCTTGTGGAAGCGTGTTCGGCGGAATGCCAATCTCCGCCAATCTAGGGCTCGACCTTCCGTTCACGTATGGAGACTTCTGTGGAGACCCGTTCGAACTACTGGGTACGTAGTGCTGCGCCTGTGCTTGAGCGACAGCATGTGCATGCATCTGGGCTGCACGGTGCGCTTGCTGGGCATGCTGTTGTGCAGCCAGCTGGGCACGCAAGGAATTTGACTGCATCTCGAGCATCTGGTACTGCTGATACAGCTGATCGTGCAGCTGGTCATGAATGCCTCGAGGAACAGTGAAGTACTCCTGACCAGAACCATGCTGTATCGGAGGACTGTGCAGGAAAGGTGGTCGCCCTTGCGCAAACGGCTGACTGCCTGATGATCTCCTGCTACCGTTGTGTTGTCCTTTCAGATTGAATCCACCTCTTCCACCTCGATGATTCGATCCCCCCCGGCTGCTTCGAATGGGTACGCTAGAGGTCAGAGTTGTTTTCTTTGAAGTCGGCTTTTGGAAGAGCAGGGGATTAGGTTTCCCCTCGACAGGAAACTGAAACTGCTCGCACGCCTTGTCAAGCTGCTGAGCATCAGCGAGCAGATCGAAGGCTCTCCGAATCTCCAGGTGTAGCCCATGCCAAGCGTAGTCATCAGCCGAGTTGCCCAAGTTACGTTCAATGTTGAACGGCTCCTCAACGCAGAGTCGATTCGTGCCTTCTTTTTGCCCACCCCCTGGATGCCAGCCCTTTTCTTCTCTGGGGATGCGCTTCCCTTGGCGGACCGAGATAGCCTCTTTCTCAAAGTCTACCTCATGCCCATAAAGGCGGAAAAAGTGGAAAAGCAGTTGGCCCACGCTTTCTTTGTTCGCATCACCAAATCCTCGGAGCTTATCGACGTCGTCGGCAAAACCAGAGTGCGATGGCTGGCCTGTGCTCCTGTCGATCTCTCGAAAAGGGAGACTGTGCAAAGCCGGGAGAATGGGCGGGTTCCGAGTCTGGAGAAAGTTGATGATCAAGCATATCCAAGTATACGAACTGATCGTGCCACCAATACCAGCATCGTTGAGGAGGCGTTGCTTCGTCCAGTGCTTGATGATCATGGCCAACGGACGTACGCGTTCGTCGATCTGAATGTATGTTCTGATCATCCGTGTGTTTTCGAGGGCAGCTACGTTGTTGACGTTCATATCACAAGCGAGCTCCAATTCAGGATCCCAAACTTTGACTATCCGGACCTTGGCTTGGGGGATGCAGACTACGCGTTCCATGCCGTCTGTGGATATTGTCAGCATTCAGCATGCCCAACGAGGAAACGACGTACATTTGTCGAGAGCCTCAGCGAGCGGGTGCATCTCTTCTAGGGAGGTCATGGGTGTTTGTATGCAGATATCGACTGTCGAAGCAATTAGCGCAAGATCGGGCACGCCAAGAGGTTTGTTCAAGAGCTGTACCATCACTGTCCGTCGTGTACAGCATGTTGCCCGAAGAGCCAAAAACATGCACCTTGGATAGATTTCCAGGGAACTCCGTCTCAAGCATGTGTTGCACCTTTTGCACGAAACGGTCACGTTTGCGCGTGTTCTCCAGACTCGGTTGTAACCGGTCGTACAGTTCGCGCATGTCGCCACTTAGCTTGTCGTCTTCGTGAGGGTCCAACGTCTTCTTCGGCTCCTGCTTTGCCTTGTCCAGAATGTCCGATGACTCGTACGGCATGCGTCGCCGCCCCAACGAACCAACATTGGTCTCATACTTGCACTTGAAGGGCCGCCCAAGTCGTAATGTCGGCATGGTGCTGTTCGCCTCGGACGATACGGAGCGCGGCGAGTGGCTGCCCAAGCCACTGTTAGGGGACGGCGAGCGCGAGCGCGACTCGTATTTGCGGGCTAGCTGCAGGGGAGTCGAAGGGACCGAGTTGGAGTGCTGGGAAACAATGGACGGGCGCTGGAGGCGCTGGGGCGTTATGTTGGCATCGTCTCGTTTGCTCGCCAGGGAATTGCTATTCCGCAAATCATTAGATGTCATGTTGAGCGCGCTGGTGTGCACGCTGGACGTCTGCTGCTTATGCCCATCGAGCTGCTGACGCGTGAGCGCCGTTTTGACAAAGGGCTTCTGCTTCAGAGGACGAGGCTCTTCCCGCTCTGGTGGGGGGCTGTAGTGCGGAGACACGATGACGGCGGCTGCGGGCGAGGGCGCGAGCGAGGACGTGGCGGTCGAGAGGGTCGAGAGGGTCGAGAGGGTCGAGGCGTGGGCGTGGGCGTGGGGGTGCACCTGGTCGATGCGGGCCAGCTGCACAAAAGGATGCAGTGGAAGGGACGAGGGCAGTTTGTGCGGACGATGGTGGTGGTGGTGCTGCGTGAGCGAGTACAGTGGGTTCAGTGGGGAGTACGAGTACGGCGGAGGGTACCAGCCCTGGACGGGAATGGTAGTCGAGGGAGATTGCACGGCGAGACGAGGGGCGCGCCCTTGGATCTGGTGGTGGTCTGGAGACAAGGCAGTGGCTAGTGGATATGGGGCGTATAGATAGGCGGCGGTGCTGTGGCGGCGGTCGCTCATAAAAGTGCAGCGGCGTGTCTTCGCAGGGCGGGCGTGGTGAGGGCAAAGGTGGTGAAGGCGGTCGTGGGTCGCCGTTCGCCGTACAATGCACGATGGGAGGCTACGAGAGCGCGCCGAGGGGCTGCTGATGCTCGTGCTTGTGCTCGTGCTCGTGCTCCGAGTACGCTATGCTAGTTCGCCAGTGGCAATGGCAGCGGTCGAGTGGGGAGAGAGTGGAGGGGGCGTCTGTCTCAGCAGCGCTGGAAAGGCTGGAAAGGCACGGTGGCAGTGGAATTCGTCGAGACGGTGGTGACTTCTCGTCGAACCGTCGAACCCCTGCAGTGGAGTCGCGCTGGGTCGCTGTGATTCGGCGCCGCTTGAGACGGGATCTCGGCGAGCACAAACACAGCCAGGGCAAGGCGGACGGGGGCAGCGGGGGCAGCGGCGACGGCGGCGACGGCGGCGACGGCGACGACGGCGGGGGACAAAGCAATGCACAGAGCGGACAGAGGGGGGAGGACGAGCAGCGAGAGCGAGCGCAGTGCGTAAAGGGTAGGTCGTGCACTACATACCAGATCGCGAATGGCAGCCAGAGCCAGGAAGAGGGATGAACGCACAGGGCCCACGCTCACGCTCACGCTCACGCTCACGCTCGCTTCCTCCAGCTAAGACACTATAGGATGGGCGTGTCCGTTGCCTCCACAGAGTCCACACCCAAGAGATGTGACAGGGGCGCCTTTGGGACCGGAGCAATCTATTCACGTTCGCTCCTGCTGCCGCTACCTATTGCCCCGTCTGAGCAGCACTGCGAGCGACCACGGTACTAAGCTAGTCCATATACTTTTCGGCCACGTATAGTTTTAGGCCACTTCCTCACTAAAATAACCCTTGCACATAGCCGTGCACCTCTAGATCTAGTAGAGTATATTATACAAAAATTCAAATACTTATGTAGAATGTAATAATATTAGTAAAAATAACTTAAGCTTATACTTTATTTTATTACTAAGTAAGTTATTTAGCTAGTTGATTTTACTATAGTAAAATAAGTCTTTAATTATATAATAGATTATACTTTTTTTCTTTTATACCTACTCTAGTGTATAATAGTAAGCTGTATTAAAAAGTTTACTTAATAAGAGTTTTATAATTAAATAGTTCTTAAGCTTAAAAGTTTTAGTATACTATTTATAGTACACTAAAACTTTATAAAGCTTTAACTTACTTAATATAATACTTTTTAATTTATAATCTCTTTTAAAACTATATAAAGCAACTATTATTAAGAAAAACATATGTTAATTATAAATTAACTAAAAAGTTTAAAGTTGTTAGAGGCTTTTTACCTTAGGTATACTAACTCTTAGGAACACTTTAGAGTAACTATAGTTACTTCTTAGAGCCTACACACACATATATTGTTATAGGCTTTCTACCTTAGGTATACTAACTCTTAGGGACACTATAGGGCTACTATAGTAACCTGTTAGAGCATACACACATGTATATCTTCTCTTAAATCCTTAAGGGCTTAACTTCTAAGGATTTGTCTCTTTCTATCTAATACTATACGTTTTGTCCTATCTCTCTTGCCTGCCTATAGTGCTCTTACAATTCAAATCCTTTATACTCCCTCTTAGAAGAGGTAGTTAGAAGATATCTAATTTTTTCTATACCTATTACAATAGTTGGAAATTAACGCTGTTAACGTGCTGCTAACAATAACAACACGCTAGGCTTTTAACAGCCTAGCCCTAGTAGCAACCTAATAGACGCCTAGAGGTATCCTATACACAATGTAGTAGCAAACTTATTACTACTAGGCATACCCTAGGCTAGTAACACAACGCCTAGTGTATTTAACAACTAAGTGTTAGGCCCTACAGAATTAGGAGACAAATAGGCTTATAGCTCTACTAGTACTCTAATAGATGTGCTATCCTATCTAAGTTAGGTAAACCTAGTAACTAGTTTAAATATAGACCCTCTAGCTGCTACTAAGGCACCTAGAGTATAACCTGTAGCTGTCTTAACTATAGGTTAGCCCCTATTTATTAAGCAACTCCTTAAGAACCTTTTTAAGGCAGAGCTCGCTAGAGCTACTAAGGCTAAACTAGCTATCTAAAGGAACTAGATTTACTAGGCCTTATAAGCTCTAGGCCCAACTAAGGGCAGGAACTAGTTAGAACCTAACTAGCTAGCGTTTAATAAGGCTAGGAAGATTATCTAGGTTTTAAACAACATTTAACCTAAACCTAAGCTAGGCACTAAGAGTAGAGCTCTAACTCCCTAGCAAGTAGACTAGTAGATTAAAGACATTAAGATAGCCTTCTAATACACTTAAGTACTAGAGGACTCTATTACAAGAACCTACTAGGCTATAGGTACTATCTAGTTCAGTATTTATCGCGAACTAATCTAGCAATAGATTAACTAAGGATCTATCTAGTTATAGTCTGACCTTAAGGCAGAGGAGGAGCGACTTGTACAAGACCTTGTTCTTACTAAGTATAAGAACTACACTAAGTTCTTTAATATTAAGTAGAGAGAAGGCAATATAGTTAACACCTTCTTAATGCTACTAAATTGCTAGGAGTTACTGCTACTACACAGCTTCTTTAAGTTTAATAATAGTACTAAAGACTACAATTTTAAGATTGCCTTTGTGTAGTCTAAAACCCTGCCTTATTTCTAACAAGAGATCTAGCGTAACAGTAGTCTAGACAACATCTAGTAATAGCATAAGTTTAAACAAGCCCTCTGTAATGCAAAGATAGCAGCTTACCCTACAACTACTTATAGGAGTAACAACGCTAACTATAGCAAAAGGCATGCTACATCTCCTAATTAAAAGGGAAATAAGAGATATGCTAGCTGTAGAGGTACACCTGCTTGCAGCTAAGGCAACAGCACCCTAGCAGCTACCTAGTTAAATAATAGCAATAATAGCTAAGGTTAGAACAAAGACTAGAGTAACTAGAAAAGCTATTAGAAGAACTGTAGCTATAACTCCTATAAAGAAAACAACAACAGCAACTCCTAGTTAATAAGAGAGTTAGGGAAAGGGAAGCTCTAGTTGCTAACCTATCCTAACTACAACTAGGGCCTAAGACTAAGGGAAAGTAAACCTGTATTGCAGTTACTGTATCCCTCTAGGGCCCTAATAGGTTCCTAACACCTCTCTAAGCCCTCTACAACTTAGGAGCAGAGCTGAACCTTATTAGCTAGCGTATAGTAGACAAACTCTACCTAGAACACAAACTGTTCTATTAAAAGCTAGTAGCTATATTCTTTAATAGCAACTACCTAGATATTTAGTAGCTCTATAATCTAACTATTAATTGCCCTAATAGTAATAGTATAGTTAAATCTGTAGGCCTGCAAGAATTCTAGTTAGCTGCTTTTAAGGGATATAACCTAGTACTAGGCTACTTATAGTTAGCATCTGCTAACCTGTGTATACGCTTCTCTAAAGGTATATATAAGTAGTTCCCTAAAGACGCAGAGAGGGTGCATATTACTACTATATAGGACTTGTTCTACTCTATAGAACTAGGAGAAAAGGCATACCTTATGCACCTAGGTAACTTAGTCTACTAGGTTCTAGAGGAGACGATCAACACCTTGTTAGAAAGTAACTAGGAGGACAGTGAACTACTACTAGCCTAGGAGCTAAGCAGGGACGCTGTCCTTAACACAGAATACTTTAATAATAAGAGACTCTTCTAGCTCTAGAATAAAATGCTTAAAGTTATAGACTACCTTTAGCATTGCGTTGCGTAGCATCTAAACCTATTGTAGCTTCCTAAAGCTATAGGGAAGCGCATAGTAGTAAGCATTATATAGAAGCATTATTAACACTCTAAGATGCTACTTATAGGCATAGCCTAAGTTCTCCTAGATAGTAATAAAGACTACTCTTCTGTTAACCCTATGTATAATAAGCTAGACTTAAAGGAGCTTTAGCACGTCTCTTTAGAGCTGCACTATAAGTAGTTTGCATTTAGCAAGCACTAGTCTAGTGTATTAGCACTGCATTAGGATTATAATTACTCTATTA
>SATU01000535.1:0-20960 GCA_004335285.1 Ascochyta fabae | reverse complement strand
GTACCTAGGTAGCAACACTTATAGGTGTGCTAGTGTAGGCTATAATACAGCAGCAGCTAGACAGCTCTAAGTTAAATTAGCACTAGCAATATATAAGTTAAACACCTTAATTAATTACAGCTATATTAGTGTAAGAGATAGTAGTAGCAAGAACAGCAGCATTATATTAGCAGCGTAAATAGATAAGGCAATTTAAGTAACTATTAAGTGTAGTAGGCACCTGCATAGATTAGCTAAGGCGTACTTATAGTGTGCTTCTATCTAACTTACCTTAGTATAACTACCTTAATTTCCCTTTATATAATGCTTATAGTAGTAGTGCTTAGGCTTCTTACACTTCTTCTTCTATTTTGCAATGTTCTATACATAGCGCAAGTAAGTTTCTACTATAGCAATGTAGTCTGTACACTTGTTAGCGTTAAGAAACACATATAGCTACTAGCTATAAAGGTAGAACTTCTTAATAAACTTAGAGTTAGGATAATAAACTATAGTAAGAGTAAGAAGCGTGCAAGGAATACACACAAAAGTGTTATTATTATAGTATTAAGGAGAAGCAAAGAGAAAAGGTTTTACTACCTATTAAGCTACTAAGTAAAAATTAGGTAATAGTGCGTATAGCAATACTTTTACTTTAGATTATAATAAATATATAGCGCCTGTATAGCAGTAACAATGTATATATATATTATGCATAGGGCACACACAACTAAAGCAACACCTACCTAGAATATAGACACTCTTTTCCTTCCTAAAGGGTAAGGTTTTTATTAAGGCTATAGGAGGTTGCTGCTAGAGACAGTAGCTAGAGGGGGAGGTTCTATAACAAGTTATAATAGAATTATTTAGTGTTGTAGTATTCTAGAACTATCCTTAGTTTGTATTAGTCTTGCTCTTAGTGAAGGTGCGTAAAACCTGCGCCACACGCTATCCTTAAGGGAGATAAGTATTATTCTCACTATTAAATATACCTATTGCTATCCCTCTACTATCTATTCCTAGTGTAAAGCAAGTACTATTGCCTATAACTAGAACCTTATAGTTTTAGTAATATATATAATATAGTTGTATATTAGCTACTTAGCTTAGCAGCTATAGGCCTTTTTTAAAAAGGCAAAACAACTTATATCTAGTAGTTATAAGAGGTGTAATAAGTGTAGAAGCATATATAAAGTAATAATCTTAGCTTCTTTGTAGTATTATTAGAAGTTAAGAGAGTTATAGCTCTTATAGCTATTAATAAGAAGTAGCTAGTACCCTCCTTAAGTGCGCTTCTTAGTGTAGGCATTAAAGTGCTCTAACTACTAGAGTCTAAGCTTATTAGTAGTCTACCTATTTTTAGAAACTCTAATAACCTAGTTATAGAGTAGGTTGTCCTTGTTATACTAGGTAGAGAGGTAGTTGCAGTCTTTAAAAATAATAAAAAGCAGAATAGCTTATCTTATACTATTAACACTTTATATAACTATTATCTACTTCTAGTTGCCTTGCTATACTGCTTTTAGCTATTCCTAACACTCTAAGCCTATAATAACTGCTCTTGTTAATATCTAGCCTATTATAAAGCCTGTCTTATTAAAGTTATAAGTATTGCTATTCTAGATGCTATACTTAGCTTTAACATTTGCTATAAGCCTAAACTAGCCTTATATAATCTCTAGATCTTTATAAAAGGCTCTTTTATAGTTATACTTACAATTAAAATACACTTTAAGGTTAGAGCAGTGCTTAATAAATATACTAGACTAGTTTAGGCTAACTTAGCCTATATTGCGCTCTTTCTATAAGGAATTAGCTATATTAGCTATAGCAGCTAGCTAAGAAGCAAATCCTTAGGCATCTAGCTTAAAGATATACTTAGTAATTACATTCTTTTTAATTTAATCTATATTCTTTAATTTTAGTATATAATTAGCTTATATAGGTTGTTTTATATATTAGTTGTATAGTGTGTTATAAGGTGTATTATATATAGCTACAGCGCATTGTAATATAAGTGTTATATCTTATTTAATTGCTTAGAGTGTAAGCTGTATTATAGCTTCTTTTAAGAGCTTAGATTTATGTTATTATTAAGGCATTATGTAGTAGGATAGAAGTTTAGTGTAGTCTTAGCATTATAAACAACTTACTTGTACAAACAACTTACCTATAGAGTATATTAGTATATTTAGAATAGCTTAAGTAATAGTAGTACTTATTTAATATCCTTTTTAATTCTTAGGATAAAAACTTTTTTTTAGACATTAAAGCTTTTTTAATTTTACTAGTAAAAAGTAGACTGTGGCCCTGTGGGCGTCACGCGAATCCGGGTGTCACGCGCACGGACATGGTAGTTAGACAATATTAATCGCTGAGGCCTTCACAACTCGAGCATCCTTCAAAACTCTCACCTGCAATTTCTCTCCAGATGCATCTAGCCACTTGAGTATCGTAAATGACCACCACAATGAGTCCATCACCAGTCCTGTCTACAACCTGGGCCCCTTCCAACAAAGAAAATGCACAGCACCTCAGCATTCTCGACCTTTCCCAAGAACTGCGTGACCTCATCTACAGCTACACATTCCACGTCCACGGCGCAATAATACCCTACCGACGCGACCGCTCCGAAGCGGATCGCATCCTACGAGCCTTTATCATGCGCCACAAGACCCACGGCGCAAATGAGCGAATAAGCGTATCCAAAGGACTCCTACAAACATGTCGACAACTCCACGCCGAATGTGCCCCTGTTTTATACGGCGACAACATCTTCCGCGTCACAGTCGACAGCTTCGACGACCTTGCTCTTGCTTACCGCCAATTAATACGCCACGTGACATTCAGTACTGAAGCGGGTGATTACATGTTCGAGACCAACGACGACGGCCCCGTCAGTCATAGTTGGAAAAGCTATTTCTGGCCGCAAGTCGTGGACAGCGCGCAAAAAATGGTGTTGCAGTTCCCCAATATCGAGAGCCTGACGGTGTTGGTGCGCCCTATGGAGAGGTCGACGAGATGGAGACCGGCGTTTTTTTTTATGGGCGGTGGGTCGGCGGAAAGTAGGGTTGAGCGCGCGGCGGAGTGGATGCGTGAGAGGTGTGAATTGGAAGATGACCGGTTGAGGGATTGTTTACATTTAGAGCTTGCTATGCCTCTGCCAGGTAGCTATATAGTGCCTAACTCTTCTAAAGGTGCACAACTGCGGTTGCTGGAACAGGAAGAGTGGGATCGTGCTGAGTTTGGGCATGCTTTCGAGTTGATGAAGGTCTTGGATTGAGCTGGGTGGTAGTCAAGAGGAGGGATCATACATTAAGACGCCAAGAGAGGTCTTCTGGTTCCCAGACAAGATGCATGATATACGATTTAGTCCTCTGCTACGAAAGTTACATCTACGCTTTGGACAGATGTTGAAGTCGCCAGACATTCCACCACATCGTAGCACATAACAAGTTAAGCCACCGCTGTTTGAATCAGACCACTCATTGTGCGCCAGGTTACCACGACCCATGCGATGCGAAATCTCCTCGTCACCTAATGATCTCTAGCAGTTGCGCAGTCTCTTCGACTTGTCTGCTTGGTGTTCTCCAACCATGCACGGCGCAGGGCACCAGCAGCACGAGTAGTCGCATCCACCGGCATGCTTGCGTCGATTCTCTGCGGTGTCCTCGATGTCGCCGCAATCTTCAATCTCGCCCTCACAGATCGCTTCTCTCTATTATTCCAGATCGGAGTTGAGAAACAGTTTGCCTATTTCAGTGTACAGTTACTGAGCGGGTATATCACTTTCGCCAGTGCTTACCAGCATGATACCTGCAGCTGTCGTTACGATTCAGAGTGACACCGTACTCTTTCTCGCAGTTGGCACAGATATCGTAGCGCTGTCTCGAATACACTGCTCGTTTTCGCTTCTGTGGGTGCAAGCTATCAGTCGCGCTGTTGGTAGTCTCAGCATCTGATATTTCAGACTCAGTCACTTCTGCTTTCTGGTGGCTGTCTTCTTTTCCTTCGTCACGAACGTCTTTTCTGTCACTACCGTCCTCTCTGTCATTACCATCTTCTCTGTAACCACCTTGGTCTTCGTTGTTGTTTGAATCACCCGCGATGGCGTGTTCGCAATCAGAATCCCCGAACGGCGCACACTGCTCAACGTTCCCATCATTCTCATCTTCCTCCTATTGAAGAGCCTTCTCGTCGCTATCATCCTCACCGTTGTACAACTTCCAAGGGTCGATGCGCTTGGCCAGAGTGGGCCTCTTGTTTTCGGGCAGTGCATCAATGGCTTGTTTGAGCTGACCTGGCCGTAGCAACAGCTTCTCCTGCAAAGGCCCAGCGTACTCGGATGACGTCTCGAGGACTGCGCATAATAGGCTGGACAGACGTCTGGGGTGAGCTGAGTGGATAGCATTGGAGAGCATGGTGAGCTCAGGGTTGGCTTCTTTCTCCGTTCAGAACGCAAGGCCGAATGGTGATATTGGAATTACGGAAAGATGAGTTTCAGGATACTCAAGTGAGCTGGAGTGAGTGTGAGCGTGTTCTCGTGTGGTGAGACGCAAACGCTCCCTCAAAACTCGTCACTCATCGCGTATCAACGTGACGCGCCGTACCCAACGAGCGATAGCGCACGTACGTAGAGGAAGAAGCATCTCGTCATAGTCGAGCGAACAAAATGGTTGGCTTTGCGATGCTACCACAAGAGAAATCGAACGCTCTTCGATTCGACCTGACCTGATGTCCAGCTCAAAACGGGTGCGCCCCAACTCAAGTCCACGAGGTTGATCAGCGAGCTCTTTCAGTCAATATCAATGTTGCTATGGGCTCCTTACCTGCGACAGCTCATAGTGGCTGACGTTGTACTGCATTTAACCGGTCCGCCATCAGTGCTTCGCAATCGCCGCTCAATCTGCAAACACTATCGCTCTCATCTGGCTCCGGCAACACGGGAAGTCTCGTGGTCAGCAGTAATGGGACTGATATTTGAATCAAACATTGAAGTGAAGGGCAGCATCAGCATGCTATTTAAGGGGCCTTCAGATCCAGAGCAACAGTTCACCAGATTACAACCACCTCAAACCAGCTCATCATGCTCTTTTCGACTGTCTACACTGCAGCAGCACTCTTCGTGGCTCAAGCTGCAGCCCACGGCGCTGTGACCAGCTATGTAATTGACGGCGTGACCTACCCTGGGTGAGCATCTAGCCTTGCATCATCACATCAGCATCTAACACTCTCTCCAGCTACACTGGCTTCTCTCCCGCTTCATCGCCACCGACAATCCAACGTCAATGGCCCGACTACAACCCGACCCTAACTGTCACCGACAAGAAAGTCATGTGCAACGGCGGCACCTCCGCTGCCCTCTCCGCCAAAGTCGCTGCCGGCGGCAAGATCAAAGCCCTCTGGAGCCAGTGGACACACGAGCAGGGCCCAGTAATGGTTTGGATGTACAAATGCGCGGGTGACTTCACCAGCTGTGACGGCAGCGGAAAGAAGTGGTTCAAAGTCAGCATCTCCCTCTTAATATCCTTCACACCAAACTAACCCGCCCAGATCGACCAACTAGGCATGACCGCACCTCCACTAAGCGGCACAGCATGGGGCACAGCCAAAGTGCTCAAGCAACTGTACTGGGAGTCTTCCGTCCCCAAGACGCTCGCGCCGGGCAACTACCTCGTCCGCCACGAGCTGCTGGCGCTGCACCAAGCGCTGAACCCACAGTTCTATGCCGAGTGTGCCCAGGTTCAGGTTACGGGGTCGGGTACCGCGCAACCTGGTGCTGATTACCTGGCTACGATTCCAGGATATGCGAGCCAGAGCGATCCGGGCATTATGGTGAATACGTACGCGGATAAGAGTACGACGTACACCCCGCCGGGACCGAAGGTGTGGTCTGGTTAGGCTGTCTATCCGTTGTTGAACGGTGTTGCGGTGGGCGAAGGCATGGTTCGGAAGGCTTTTCGAACTCCTCGCTGGGATTATAGTGTGGCAGTTATGGAGTTTAAGCAGGCACAACAACACGATGTTATAGCAAATCCTAGTCTCCCGCTCTCCGAGCAAACAATACTACCGTGCCTCACCCATATACTCCTTTCCCTTGCCTACTGACTGATTGAATTGATTAATGTCTAGAGAGTCTATGGAATCAAGCTTCCCCGGGAGAAGATATTGTTCGACCGGTTAAGACGGGGATGGAAGACACTTTCTCTTCCTTATAACACCACTTTTAGTAGTAGTGCGCTGGAGAAACCTCTTAGTGTATGCCAGCCTACAAGTCTCAGTCAGTTGAGAAATCGTCACGAGAGTATATCAGAATCAAAGATGCCTCTCCCTTGCCTGTCCAGTGGAAACAATCATCTCACACCCCATCTTTACTCGTTTTTTCTAGAATACATGTGAAGATATAGCATCATCTTCCTCAGTAGGAACACAACACCTCGCCTCGTAGTTGTACTTATTCTTTAGTTCTACCTGCATTGCAATCTCAATTACCCCACACCCTACAAGCACCAATCTAAGACAAGACAGCCTATTAAGCTATTGACTCCAGCGACCCAAACCAAACCAAACGAATCCAACCATCCACCCGTCCTTCCATCCATCCTCCCTTCTTGAAGAAGCCGCGAACTCTAATCCCATTGTACCAATCTATCTTCCACCACCCAGCCACCCCATAACCATCTCATCCCCTCTACTCGAACCTGCAACCATCGACCTTTACTACCACGAAACGAAACAGACAAAACAAAACAAACAAAATTAAATTAAATTGAAACTAGCTAACTACTTGATATAAGCTTACACACCTAGAGTTATTACTAAAGAAAACTAACTAACACTCTATTTGCATTCGTGTTTGTATTTGAATTCGTACACGTACACGTACACGTATCAACAGTAGGAACAGTAGGAACGGTAGAGCGTAGCAACGCAGGGTTCAGGACGACGGTGGTGGTGGTGGATGTGCATTGAAAGGAGGTGAACAGTTAGTTGGTTGGTTAGTTGGTTGGTATTGGGTTTGGGCGTTGGTTACTCTGTATCGCCTAGCGAGTAGCGAGTAGCGAGAGTAACTAAGTATACACACCCACACTATTAAAAAACACACATTATCAAAGACTATAAATAAGCCCTGTACTTAGTATAACCACACCAAGTCAAGACGACGTTGTCTTCCCAGAAATTATGAGGGTGAGTGGGATAAGTGGAGTCATTGATATAGGGATAGATAGATCAATACCCCAACTCCATCATTCAACACCACAGTCCATCATCCCAAGACCGCGCGCTTAACTGGTATATATTGGATACCTCCATTAACGGCAGGATACCACTGGTATCGACGCGTTACTACTACCGAGACGTCGAGTTCGAGGAAGTTTTGAATGGCAGTGATGTGGGAACGGAGCAAGATGTGAATGTGGCTATTTCGTCAGCGAGGTTATGTCGGCGTTGTGATGGATTTCCTTGCGTATGTAGTGATATTATACATTTTCCCTGTTTTATCTCATCTCCTCTCATCCGGTCTGACCAGATCTAATCATACACATGCATACACGCCCCACGTCCATCATCGACGTCCGAGCTTCCACCGCGCAATGCGCGTCTGGATGTCATCCCACGTAAACTCTTTCCGCTTGAGCCCCTCCTGCTCGCCCTCCTGCAGGACGACGGTCGGGGCGCCGGAGCCGGCGCCGACGTTGGACACGCCGCCGCCGAAGACGTGGCGCGCGACGCGGCGCAGGTCGGCGACGGTGACGGCTTCGATCTTGGCGCACATCTCTTTGACGCCGACTTTGCGGCCGTGGACCTGGACTTGTCTGCCGAGGTCTTCGAGCTCGACCATGCGCGACTCGAGGTTCATGAGGAGGGAGGAGCGGAGTTGGTTCTTGGCGCGCTGGACTTCGCCGTCTTTGAGGGCTGCGTAGCCTGTCTCGTCGCCGAGGGATTTGAGTTCCCGACACATGACTTCGAGCATCTGTGCGACGTGGGTGGGGGCGCACGAGGCGGCGATGCCGAAGAGGCCGCTGTCGGTGTAGCTGTGGTTGAAGGCGACGCAGGACTCGACCCAGAAGTGCTGGTTCAGCACGTTGGTGTACAGCCGCGAGTACATGCCCTTTCCGGGGCCGCCGGCGCTGAAGGAGCCGCCGCCGCCGAGCAGGGTTTGTAGGGTTGCCAGGGCGTAGATGTCGGGCGAGGAGATGGGGAGGGCCTCGAAGGCGAGGTGGATGTGCGAGAGGCGGCGGAGCATGGGGTTGAGCGGCGGCGGGATGGGGGGGAGTGTGAGGAAGCCGCCGGTGTAGTGCGAGGGGACGGTGGTGTCGATGGGAGGGAAGTCGAGGTCGAAGGAGGTGTGGAGGGAGGCCGAGTCGGTGGCGGAGGTGGAGAAGTTTTTGAGGAAGGGGATCTTGGACAGGAGCTTCGACTGCTGTGGTGCGGCGCCGGTCGGGGTGGGGTGGTCGGCGGTGAAGGTCTGCTCGAGGGCGTTGCTGCTGGATATGGAGGCGTGGTCAGCAAGGCCAAGGAGGGAGGGGCCCTGGCCCTTGGCCATGTCGCCAAAGTACTGCTCGGTCAGCTTGACGGCCTCGTTGTGGTTGACGCCGGCGAAGGCGACGACGATGCGTTCGGGCTTGTAGAATTCCTTGCGGTAGGCGTCGACGACGTCGCGGGTGATGTGCGGCAGACGCTCCTTGGGGCAGAGCAGGGGGTTGCCGAGGGTGTTGTCCTTGAAGGCGGCCATGTGGACCAGCTCGGGCAGGATGAGCTCGGGCTTGCTCCAGATCTCGCCAATCTCGTAGTCGGCCGTCTCGAGCTGCTGCTGGACCTCGTCCTCGGTGATGAGGGGGTCGCGGATTGTCTCGGCTAGCAGGCCGACGGTGGTCTCGACGGCCGAGTTGAACGTGGCCGACTGGTACATGAGCGACTCGCGCGACGAGGCGCACTGGATGTTGCCGCCGAGCGACTCCATCTTCTCCGCCATCTGGTCGCCGCCGGTGGTGCGCGTCGACTTGAAGGCGAGGCGGTCGATGATGTGGCTCACGCCGCGCAGCGCGTCGTTCTCGTAGCGCGAGCCGGCGTCGACGTAGACGCCGATGCCGGAGAAGTGGCCTGGCAGGGCTTCGGTGGCGACGCGGATGCCATTGGGGAGCGTGGTGATGTGGTCGAGCTCGACGGGGTCCTTTTCCTCGGCGACGGCCGTGGCCAGGCCTCGTCTAGGGGCGCATGGTGCTACTCGTGTGAGGTGTGGTGCTGCTCGTGTGAGGTATGGTGCTGCTCGTGTGAGGTATGGTGCTGCTCGTGTGAGGTGCGATGCGGCCTGCGACAGTTGTCGTGTGAGCGGGCGCGCAGTCCGGGGCCGTAACATGTCGATGTGGTGTGGTGATGGGTGGGCGTCCCAAAATTCGAGATTCGACATGACATGCAGTCACGTGCGTCAGTCAGTCAGTCAGGTCAGATCCATGTGGGAGTGGAGCCCGGCGGCGGGAAAAGCGGCTCCACCCAGGGTTCCTCAGCAACGCATCGTGTTGATGATGCATGCGTGCAGAGACATTGCTAGACATTGCTGTGCAAAGACATTACTGTGCAAAGATATTGCTGTGCAGAGATATTGCTGTGCAGAGACATTGCTGTGCAGTGGGCGGTGCTGCCGTTCGCGTACTATGGTGTAGTGGAGGGATACCATCGTTTGCTGAGGGAGCCCATTCCTTTGGCTGAGAAATAGCGTTGAACGTGTCCGTCACCCATCTCGTCTCTGTTCAGATCAGAGACAAGAATAGACGACGGGCCTTGCTGTGTGGTATGCGAGCTCGTCGCCGTCGCAGGCGTCGCAGCCATGGGTGCTCCTGTCTGCGGGCCCCGCTTGTTCGCCCGCTCGCCCGCTCGCCCGCTCGCCCGCTCGCCCGCTCGCCTTGCTCAGGCTGCTTCTGCGCTGCCACTGCCTCGCCGTCTCGCGTTTCGCGTCTCGCGGTCTAGAACCGAACGAGTTGTTGGTGGAGGGCATGCGCCGCCGAGCTCTGCCTCCACTGCCTCCACTGCCTGACTGCCTCCAGGCATTCCCGCACGCACGTCTCCTGCGTCCACTCCCCTGCGGCGTGGCCATGTTCACTGCCCCAGCACCAGCCGCCCCCACCGTGTCTGCGACGTCCATAACCTCCTCCTCCGTCTCCGTCTCCCCCTCGCCGCGCTCCACGGGCCTGCAGCGAGGCATCTCCTTCCTGCGCAACTACACCCACGGCCTGCACTTGCACGCTGCCGACGCCGCAGACAGCCCACGTGACGACGCCCGCACCCCCAGGTCCCGACCACGCGCCTCCACCCACACCCCGCCCGTCTCGCCATTGGCCGCCCCCTCGCCCTCACACAGCGCCGCTCCTCGTCCCTCGCCGCCTGCCCGCCGACAGACGGCGCCCTTGGACAGTGCAGACGCCCACCAGCGCTCGCCGCCCCTCGACAGTGCACACGCCCACCACCACTCGCCGCCCCTCGACAGTGCACACGCCCACCACCACTCGCCGCCCGCCTCGCCCGCCCCCGCCAACATGACGAGAACGCGTGCTGAGACGGCGGCGCCCCAGCTCACGGTGCGCAACAGCGCGGGGCCCACGCCCACACCCACGTCGACGCCCCGGCCCGCCGACCACGACAGCGCCAGCTCCAGCGACAATGCCGCCGACGGCTCGACCGCCCAGAAGCACCTGCCCTCGATTCGCTTCATCCCCCACCAGGACCCGCGCGCCGGCCGCCCCTCGCTGCAGTTCCCCACCATCACCCGCACCCTGCCCGACGAGTCGGCCGTGGTGCGCGTAGGCCGCTACTCGGAGCGCGACAACCTGCCCGAGACGCCTGCCAACACGCCCTCGGCCGCCGCCATTGGCTTCAAGAGCAAGGTCGTCAGCCGCAAGCACTGCGAGCTGTGGTGCAAGGACGGCAGCTGGTACATCAAGGACGTCAAGAGCTCCTCCGGCACCTTCCTCAACCACATCAGGCTGAGCCAGCCCAACGTCGAGTCCAAGCCCTTCAGGATAAAGGACGGCGACATTGTCCAGCTCGGCATCGACTTCCGCGGCGGCGAGGAGATGATCTTCCGCTGCGTCAAGATCCGCGTCGAGTGCAATCGCGGATGGCAGCAGGCCCTCAACACCTTCAAGTGCGTGTCCAGTGCGTCATGGATTTCACAAGCTAACCTCCCCCAGCAAACAAACCCACCAGCGCCTGCGCAACCTCACCAAATCCAAAAAGGAGGGCGACAGCGCCTCGACACACACGTCTGAATGTGCCATCTGTCTCATGTCCATTGCGGTAGGTCCTCGTGTCGTGCTCAGCCTCGCCTCTTGCTTATGGATATGCACAGCCCTGCCAGTCTTTGTTCGTCGCGCCTTGCTCGCACGTGTGGCACTACAAGTGCATAAGACCCATCTTGAACGGGCCCACATGGCCCAACTTCCTGTGCCCCAACTGCAGGGCCGTCGCTGATCTCGAGGCCGACGTCGAAGACCCCGGCGAGTTTGAGGATTGGGACGACGCGGCCCAAGAAAACGGAGACGCAGCGCCCGACGCAGAGGACCCGCCCGAGGACCGTCACGTCACACCACGCGCGTCGGTGGTACCGCTGAACGGGCCAACAGCGGAAGCCGGCAGCAGCGACCTCGCCCATCTACAACAAGCCATAACGAGCATCAACATCAACGACGCAGCGAACCCCCAAACCCCCTTCCGTCCTCTCGAGCCCATGACCGCGTCCGTCACGCAGCCTGTGTCGATTGATCGCGGCCCAGGCGGCTTCAACGGCCTGTCTCCCCTGTACCTGGCCGCTCACGACGGCCCCATGACGCCACGCAACGACGCCGGTCCGTTTGTGCTGGACGGCAGTGCAGGTCGAGCAGCGGGCAGCCGGTTGAGAGAGGAGTCGCCCGGATCTGGCGAGACGGACGCGCCCAGCCTACCGCCCGTTCGATTTAGCTAGTCGGCCGTTCGATTCAACTAGTCGGCCGTTCGACTCAACTAGTCGGTTGTATCGACATCAAACGGGCGTCCCTGCATATGCATCATGGAAAGGAGTGATGAAAGGAGTGATGAAAGGAGTGATGAAAGGAGTGATGAAAGGAGTGATGAAAGGAGTGATGAAAGGAGTGATGAAAGGAGCGCTTCAATGAGCGCTTCAAAGGAGCAGTACAGAGTAATGTATCGTGTTTATATATAGTGCACGGACCAGCTTTCGCTACCATGGTCCAGGCGTTGGTGGGTACTGTTGTTGTTCATTATTAGCAGAGCATGGCTCAAGGACGAAGCGGCGCTCAGAGCAGGCACGGATAGAGTGGTATATTTGACAAACGACGATATCAACGCATTCCACATCCAAGTCATGTCACCTCGCACACCCTCGCACACAATCACGTTAACCACACACAATCACGTTAACCACACACAATCACGTTAACCACACACAATCAGGTTGACCACCCTAAAACATCCCCCCCACGCCCTTCCCCCCCTCCTTCGCCTCCCTCCACTCCTCAAGCAAAACCCCCACCTCAGCCCGCGCATCCTCGACAATCCCATCCATCTTAATATCATTCCTATCATACCCAAACGGATCCTCCAACTGCACTCCAATGCCCTCAATCCCATACAGCGTAAACGCGACAATGGCCACAACGGGTATGGAATACCACCCATAGCTATCCACCATGGCAAACGGCAGTACGCAAACATACAGCACCAGGACCTGCGACGCGTGAATGAGGTGCGCGATCGGTAGCGGTGTGGAGCGGATGGTTTCCATGCGCCCGTACGCGTCTACGAGGTTGTTGATCTGGACTGTCATCTGAGAGGATAGCGGGGCGTTTACCCACCCCCGGTTGTGGGACCGCGTTATGTAGCTTTCTAGTAGCACGGATAACTGCAGTGGCAGGCTTAGGCCGCGGTCTTCGTAGCCCATTAGTCCGGTCGGGAGGAGCGAGATGTAGTCGTCTTTCTTCGTGCTGAGACTCCCCGTGCTTTCTAGTACGCTGTCGAGCGTGGCGGTCGATTGGCTTAGCAGCGGGGTATGCGCGGTTGCGGTCGAGGTTGTGGATTTGTCCAAACCAGGGGTTACGGGCGTGCTTAGTGCGCGATCTACGTAACTCGGTCGTCGGCTCAGCGGTCTTGATATCGGCCGTGAACTCGCGCCGCGGACGCCGCTGAAGTTGTATTGTGGGAAGTTGGCGAGGCTGGCGGGCGGGATGTTGAATTCGGCTCGTAGGTTGTGTTTGATTGCGTACAGCACCGCGATGAGTACCCGCACAGTCCGCTCCGTGTCTCGTCGCTCTTCCGGCGTGCTGACTCCTTGGCTGTCTTGGCTGTTCACGAGGATGATTCGCGCTAGGTTTCGCACTGCGGTTCCCACGCTCGTCACGCAGTTTCGGCCGCTCCAGAAGCGGTCGTAGGATGTCGAGTTGCGGAATACGAGCATCAGGCCGACGACGATGGAGAGCGAGGGGATGATGGTTGCGGGGATGCTGATGTGTACGTTTGGGTATGTGTCCAGGTAGACGATCAGAGCGGTGAAGAGGGAGTGTAGGATCACGGGGATGTAGATTGCGCTGTGGATGGAGCCTTTGGCGAAGCGGAGGACCAGGGGGAGCCGGCGTGGCTTTTGGCGGAACGAGTGCGCGAGGGGGTACGTGGGGATGCGCGTGTGAGGGTGGTTTGGATCGGGGGTGGTCGACATGGTGGGCTCAAGTGCTGGATGAGTTTGGGGTAGGTTGCCTTAGGGATTGGTGGTTGTGGGTTGATGGTGTGGTGGAGTGATGGTGTGGTGTTGAGATGTTCCAGGCTATTTCCCTACTTCTGTTCGTGGGTCCTATGGGCGAGGATCGAGAAAACTGCGAGGTCGAGAAGACTTGGAGTGGAGAGGTGGAACAGCACAGGAGTGGGGTCTGGGGTGGCACGGTGGAGTCGCGGTGGGATTGGCAAGGATCGGCCCGTTTCAGGCAGTCAATGCGAATAGGATGAATTGCACATGTGATAGTCGGGCAGCATGTATAACGCGCTGAAGGTATCCATCTTGGCCACACATGCTGCAGAGTGGTTCGGAATCGACAAGATGGATAGAGTGGACGTTGAGGCCAGGGTCCATTCGGAAGCGCTTGTATTCCGCGCGGAACCTCGGGTCGGCGCGTCGACGTCGAGCTTTCCGTCACCGCCATGAAAACACACGCGACCCTGCAGCTCTGGCGCATGTCGCTGCATCCCCCATAGCTCGACAGCTCGACAGCTCGACAGCTCGACAGCTCGACATGGCAGACGCACACTCAGACAGCACGACGATACCCAGCGCCGACAGCGCCCCCGTCCACCCCCCCACCACAGACGCACACTCGCCGCCTCCCCCACCAAGACCCACTCTCCTCCAGAAACTCGGCTTCCTTGTCCTGCGGAGAGTCAGCCAGGCCGCACAGTCCACAGACGGCAATCTTGTCCGCCTCGCTGCGCTGCTCTCCACCCCCGCTGGCATCGATGTAGTCCTGTGCACGACCGGCTACACCCTCACCCTCGTCTACGCCCTGGGCCAACGCGTCGTCGAGAAGCAGCTCGTCGCCCTTGCAACCGACCTCGGGGAGAAGGCCTCCGATGTTCTGTTCCCGGGCGAGACGCTGATCGTCGACCTGCCCGAGACGCCGCGCACGAAGCTTCTCGCGCAGACCGTGGGCTCGTCCAAGGCGATTGCAGACGTCATTGCCGACTACCGCATATTCGTGCGCATGTGGGGCGTCTTGGGTCTGTACACATGGGCGCGCCATACCTATCTATCCCCGCTACCCAAGGCTGCCACGCAGAGAGACAGGCTGCTGCGAGGGACCACCTGGGCAGCCATTGCATCGTGTGTCGTCTTCCAGGTCCTCGAGAACGGCGCGTACGCAGCATCCAAGGGCATGCTCACCGGCGAGGGTTGGACTGGCGATGCAGGGAAAAGACGCGAGACCCAGTGGTGGGTCTGGAGCTCGAGATTCTGGGCAGCGTACGTGGGGTGTGAGCTGCTGAGGCTGATGATCGAGCGGGCCTACCGCGAGCCGCGTGTTGAAGTGGTCGGAGACGGCGAGAAGGAGGATAAGTTGAGGCTAGAGCAGGAGAGGAGGGAGTCTCACAGCAAGAACTTCACGTGGTGGAAAGACCTTGTCAGCAACATTGCATACGCGCCCATGACGCTGCATTGGTCCATGGAGGAAGGCTTGTTAAGTGAGTTGCAGGTCGCCATCTTTGGGACTGTCGCGGGCGGCGCATTGCTGGCCGATGCGTGGAGACGGACAGCGTAGTCACATGGATATCTTAACGATACCACATAGACATAGACGGCTTTTTATCGACTGTTTTCTGGTATCCAGCTGTGCGTACCATCAGGACCTTTCCTTGTCGATACGGTGCCTATCTCGCCTAGACCTCTTTCCGTTTCCGCGTAGCAGACCGAAGCAGTACCAAGACCGATAATCGGTCGCCAGGTCTCCTCGACAAAACGTTCTGCGAGATTACTGCGTTCCACAGCTCGGAGTGCACCGACTGCACCCTACGCACGATTACCACAATGGGGAGCAGAGTGCAACATCTCATAGTTATGGTCTGCGAGGCTTGGTCTTGCACTGAAAAGGAGTCAAGAGATATGGTATGGGAGAAGCGACATCGGCTGTACGTAACCAACGGCTGCTTACCGTTGAATCTACCTCATCAACTCCTCACCTCACACATCCATCACAACAACCCACACACCTACCTCCTCGCCCAGTCTCCCCTCCCAACGCTCGTAGCCTTCAAACCCTCACCGCACCGCACCGCATCCTCGGACCATCCAACCACCAAACGCTCCGACCACCTTCCGCATCCAACTAGCGCCGCCTAGTCCCGTCGATCACCACTGCCGGACCACCAATCAAACACACACATGCCCCGTAGCACGACTATCCGGCGATAAGGCAGATGAAACGACGCCCAGCCAACGCTAGTATTCGGCGATAATTATACGAGAGGAGTAGGTAGTGAGTCTGCGAATAGAGCAGCGCGACCTTCCTGATCTGCGTAGGGAAGCGCAGACCATCTGTATTTCCGCCCTGGACGCAGAACGCGGGTAGCCTATCAGGACGCGGAACGTGAGGTGTGCGCTCGGCAGTGCTGGTGGGTAGGTACGGTTTCTGGATTGCGGGACGGCGCGGGGACCGGGGATGATAGGACGGTTGGTCCTGGAGGAGAAGGACGGTTGAGGGCACTTACCGTGACGCGGAGCTGGGGCGTGTTTTGGGAAGGTTGGGACTTGGGGGTCACTTAATTTGGGGTCGGGGGGGTGGAGGGTTCGGAGGGGTCCGTTTGCGTAGTCTGGACATAAAAGAGTGGTGGTATCCGTTGGAATTAACATCACTCACTCACTCACTCACTCACCAGTCCAACCAGTCTTTCGCTCACACAGCCAAAATGCAGCTTCTCACCCTCCTCACCCTCCTCGCACCCGCCCTCGCCCTCCCCACGTCTCTCGCCCCCCTCGACCCAGCAGCCCTCGAATCCCGCCAATCCTGCTACGTCAAATGCGGCAGCACCTGCTACACCAGCGCCCAAGTCTCCTCCGCCCGCAGCGCAGCCTACAACTACGTAAAGCAGGGCAGCACAGCCGGCAGCTCGACCTACCCGCACAAGTACAGCAACTACGAGGGCTTTGACTTTTTGGTCGGCGGCACGTACTACGAGTTCCCGCTCAAGACGAGCGGTGTTTACACGGGCGGTATGTATTGTGTTTTCTCACTTCGAGAAGTGAAGTGCGAGGACTTTGGCTGATGGAGAATAGGCTCCCCTGGTGCTGATCGTGTTGTGATTAATGGGAGTGGAGCGAGGGCCGGGGAGATTACACATACCGGTGCTAGTGGTAACAACTTTGTTGCTTGCTCTGGGTGGTAGATGGTGAGTTTGGCTGGGTTGGGCTGGAGTGTTGGGACTGGGTGGTGCGATGCGATGAGATTATGATTGGCGAGATACCTTGAAGCGTTGTTAGCAGTTTGGTTTGGTGATCAATTGAGCGAGTTGAGATTGCAACGACGGTAGTCTTTACGAGGATTCTGGTTTCTGTGTTTCAGGACTGTGAAGAAGTACTGTTTATAGCTTCGCTTTCATCCACTGCTCGACAACGCCCTGGCTTCCTGTCCCTGAATCGCCTTTGTAGCCCAGCACGCGCTCGATGATCATCTCCTCGTGCGCTGCCCCCTTGGTAACAACCACATTCACGTGCCCGCCTCTCCTCCGAAATCCTATGCTGAACTTGTTCGCAAACGCCTCGATCCCGTCAATCAGAATCTCGTTCTCCCCGCCCCATATAAGCACTTCACCAACGACGTCGGCGACGGGCTCCCACCACTCTGGGCTTGCTAGCACGGGCTCGTTGTAGGGATCGCCCGCGAAAGGTGAAGTGGATCCAAGGAAGGCGGCGCTCCATCTAGACAGCGTGCGGGCGTCGAACATGTCTCTCTCTGCGTTCTTCTCATGCGCTGCTGTGTAGTGCTGCGTCAGGCTGGTCCATGGCGAGATCAACATGGCGGCGTGGATCTTCCCACTCAACCTCAGCTCTGCAATCTCGGGGTGGGGATGTGCGAGGTGGGACAGCAGTCCTAACGTGAGATTGCCGCCTGCTGAGTCGCCGCCGAGGATCATGTTGGCTGGATCGCGGCCCTCTGTTTCCGTGAGATGCCGGACGAGTTCGACGGCTTGACGGAGTTGTGTAGGGTAGGTGGATTCAGGCGCGAGGTCGTACGCAAGCAACAAAGCGGATACGCCGGGGCCTAAACTCTTTTGCAGGTCGTCCAGCCAGAGTATGTGTCCGCCTGTGCACGGCAGCACGTAGCCTCCGCCGTGGAAGTACACCAGCACCTTCTGCGCATCTTTGCTGCCCAGCCAGTGCGCCTGTGTACCGCTGGGAAGGGTGATGGACTCTGGGGTGAGCTTGTGCGAGGTGCAGTATTGGAGGTAGGTCGACGATGCGTTGTGGCTGGTTACATAGCGGTCTTCAGCGAGTGACAGGTTGCCGAGGTGTGCGCGGAAGGCAGCAAGGGCAACGTCTTTGAAGTACGTGTTTGCGCCGTTCTCACCCTTGAGGGGGGACGAGAAGGCTCGGCCTGTGGCTGCGGCGACTGGGGCTGTCAGTGATGGCTGGTGAGGAGGAGACACCGGACTGACTGGCTTTCAGCAGTGCCGAGGCGATGCCGAGCTTGCTGACGTCTTGGTGGACGAATTTGGGCGAGGGTCCAGCTGGGGGTGGCGCTGCCATTGTGTTCTCGAGGTGTGGTGGTGGAGCTCAGATCGCGCTGCCACGGGCTGCGGATCCATGCTGGCTTGTGTGATGCACGTTGCATGTCAGCGAAGCGGGGTCCCCACACTCGTACTCGAGACGGCAGGGATGCGCACTGCCGATGTGGGATCTGACAGGCTGGAACGCCGAATCTCCCACCATAAGCAGCTGTCAGCAGTTGTAAGCCGTCAAGGTCATTGTGAAAGCGTGCTCCCTCCTTCATGCTCGCGTGTCGACGTGAGGTGCCTCCAGGCATTGCTGATACCAAGCCAGTCCCACCGATGCGGTCCCACGGCAGGAGCGCCCCACTCCCGAGGCCTGCAGCACTGGCCAATCAGCAGCACGCTAGACTACGCCACCGCCCCACAGCACGACATGGCACGCAGAACATGACTCGTTCGGTATTGCAGGCTGCCTCCTTCAGCAAAAACACGAGTCGAGCTCTTGTGTCGCAGGCGCCCCCCAATCGCTGAATAATGGCGGCTCTTCCCCCGAGCGAGGCCAACTCGCCTTCATCTCTCCCCCGAGAGGATGACAGCCAGGCCGACGTGGGCCAGTCGGGCGCGAAGAAGCGCCGCACGGCCACAACCTCGCGTGGCGTCGCCAACCTCACCCCCGAGCAGCTGGCCCGAAAGCGCGCAAACGACCGCGAAGCCCAGCGTGCCATCCGCGAGCGCACCAAGACGCAGATTGACCGCCTGAACCAGCGCATCCGCGACCTCGAGAGCCAGCAGCCCTACCATGACCTGCAGCTCGTGCTGCGCGAGAAGGAGGCCGTCCAGGCCGAGAACGCCGACATCAGGAAGCGCCTCGAGAGCGTCGTGAGCATCATCCAGCCTATCCTGCGCGCCCCAGGAGGCCTCAATGGTATGTGTAGCCATGCATTGCCTCCATGCATTGCCTCCATGCATCGACCGCTGACCCAAGCAGAGCTGGCCGCAGCAGGAGAGCGCTCGCCACGCCCCGTCCCACCCCTCCACCCACTCCGAGACGTGCCCGCGCCGCCTGTCGACCCTCGCCAGTTCCATGCCACTCTCCATGAAATCGCCGCCGCCTCGTCGCCCCAGAACGGCACACACTCGCCCGCCGCCACCGACGTCTCGCGCCAATGGCCCTACCACGGCGACGCGCCCACCAGCCACATGCGCGGCTACTCCCACGACAGCCCTGCCTTCGACCACCAGCGGTCTGCCCCACCCCACATACAAGAGCCCTACGACGAGCGCATGGGCGTCGACTTCCTGCTCGACAACAACCAGCGGCGCCCTGTCGATCCCAATCTGCCCTCGCCCCAGCAACTGCAGCCCAGCAATGTGTGCAGCAACGGCCAGGGACAGTATGCGCCTGACCTGGTCCCATACCTGACTCTCCCCCGGAACATAGCCCCCACCTGTCCGCTGGACGTCATCTTGCTCGAGTTCCTGCAAGACCGCCAAGCACGAGCAGCAGAAGGTGTACCTGTCAAGGCCCTGATTGGCCCACTGTATCCAAACTTCACATCGCTCGTCTACCCAGACCGCGTCGTCGAGGCGCATCCGCTCTCGAAGCTGTTCACAGACATCTTGCGCACGTTCCCAGACATCTGCGGCTACCCTGAGCAGGTTGCCATAGTCTTCATCATGTTCCTCGTCATGCGCTGGCAGATTGAGCCCACGCAGGAAAACTACGACAGACTACCGCACTGGGTGACACCACGTGCTAGTCAGCTGTTCACTGTGCACCCATGCTGGATCGACCATCTACCTTGGTAAGCCGGATCTCCCAACACGGCTGCCCTCAAACTAACAACATACAGGCCCCGCCTCCGCGACAGGCTCTGCGCCCACCAACCCTTCATATCCTTCGACACCTTCTTCATCCCCTTCACCACCACCGTTTCCCTCAACTGGCCCTACGAGGCGCGCGACTGCCTCCTCCCAGCCTCGAAAATACACTCCAACACCCTCTCCACCACCTCCTCCATCCCCGCCAGCTCACCTTTCTCCACACACGTCAACGCCGGTTCGCCCGCCGGGCCGCACACACCACAGGCTGCCGGCACGCCCGCCAGCCTGTCCAACGCGCTGCCGAAAGAAGACGATCAGTGGCTGATCAACCCAGCCTTTGAGAGCCATCTACGGAATCTGAACAACTGGAGTTTGGGCCCGAGTTTCAGGGGCAGTTTCCCCGTTTTGGCCGACGCTGTGAAGATCAAAGAGGGTCGGTAGTACTGATTGTGGTTGTAGATGTAGATGTATGTGTAGATGTATGTGTGCACCCTCTTTGGCGTTGCTAGGTTAGGCGTGGGTGGGGCTGTTGCAATGAGATGTGCATTATATGGTAATACATGTAACAACAGTTAGACGCATTGTCGTGTTGTGCTGTTTGGACAAACAAAATCTTGCTCTTTGGCTTTGATGAGGCCGAATATTGCATGTAATGTGCATGGCGTGTGGCTGGATGGATACACGGAACACGGCAACACCGCGCCTCAGGTCTCTCTACATCTCGTCAGGCAAAAGATTGGTCCACTGCCAGTTTTCTTGTGTAAAAGCGAGGGGCGCATCAATGAACAAGATTGATAAAAGCATACAAGGGGGGTGCCTGAACAGATGGAAAATACGAGTTGCCACACCTGGGGTTTTCTTGTTGTAAAAGATCAGCAGATGCTCAGTGCAAGCAGCTCGTATTTTCCATCCGTTCAGGCACC